>WOGO01000323.1:0-25380 GCA_015342085.1 Leptinotarsa defecta
ATGACTGGTGAAAAGTTTCAATCACTTGGCTATTTTCTTATCTTAAAAGGACTTCCCATATTACAGATGTCATATTGAAAAAATGAAAAATGTCGATACTCGATTTCTGAAGTATATCCTTCAGAATGAAGACATATTCCAACTTTAATCGTCAAAATACTTCAAATAATCTTAACTTAACTGAACTCACCACACGGCGTTTTTAATATTATATGACATTCATTTACAAACTACTAACTTCAATGTAGAATCTTATGTTATAAGAAATCCTACATTTTTTTGTATAAAAAATCATAGCACTAACTATGGTTACAACACACCGATGTCCAGATGCATGAGATGGTTTAATAAGTATAAAGTCGACCTCCTTGTAAACTCATTAAGTGAATTGAAAAAATATTTTAGTGACATAAGGTTAGACTAATATTATTGTCCTGTAATATGTATAGTATGTAACTCCTTAAAATAGTAGTTCACTGTTATAAATATAATTTATATTATTTCTAATAGTGAATCCATAAATATATAAATAAATGATTCATTGATGAAAAATGAAGGAAGTCACATAGGCCTAAACGTTTTTTATATGAATTTATTATCTGATATTAGGTAATTATTGTCGATGAGTTTCAACAAAAAATATTTAAACTGATAGTTATATACGAACGAACAGACGGACGGATGCGTTGAAGTAACAAAACGGTATAGATATCAGGTACCCGTTGAAACCTCAGGAAACAATCAATGAGTGAAAAAAGCTGTGTTTAATCTGTGCCCAAATCAACCCCTTTGTCAACTCCTCAGTTCCTCGACAATTAGTTGATTGTCTTCAAAACAAATGATCACATCCGTTCGATATCTCCGAAGGGTTCTAACATCCTCTTTCAGTTGGTATGAATTACACTGAAGGGTGAAAACCACTGTTACAGTTATTTGACCTGGAATTATTCACGGAAAATTATAATAATAGGCATGTTTCCATATGTAATAGAACACATAAAAAATTTTGTGCTACTTCAGTACAATTTGCATCATCTTAATCAGATTATCTGTAAATCAAAAATAGACACTTGGAAACGTAGTAACCCAATATTAGGCAGATTCCAAAAATTATATATTGATGAAAATGAAGGTGTTGCCAAAATTAAATAAAAGGACGGCTAGGTGGAAGATTAGAGGTCCACAAGAATTATCATAAAAAATTATTCGAGAAGAATTTGAGTTTGAGTTGACTTTTTTATATGTTACTATTTCTTGCGTATGTTCATCATAAATAAATATGATTATTTATTTCGTTGTTTGAAGAGTATTACTACAGTCATCACCCGAAGACAATTGTTGATACAATTGAAACGTCGTCATGGCCGGTGAGAAGCCCCTCCCTCAAAATTTGCAGTAGATGTGTAGAAATCTGTTATCAGTCTGTTAGATTATTCGACCTGTAAACATCTAAATTCAGGATCGTATTCAGTTAGTGATGGAGTTTAAAAGTAAATTGCATGAGCATATTTCAAATGGTCAAACTCAAGAAATTGTTTCTAATATATTTGAATATATAGAGAAAGAAAAGACGTCGGGGGTAATTAACATTCCATTAGATAAGTTGTACGAAAAAGTGATTGCTGCAACAGGTGTTTCAGAAAGAAGTATTCAAAGAATTGTTACAAAACAAACGGATATAGAAATAGGTGCAAGTTTTTCTTTTGAATCACCAACTAAAACGAAAAATAGGAAAAAGCCTAAAACCGATTCAGACAACGCAGATAAAAGTTTATGACGTAGAATTATTATAAATAGTTATACCACTGACAAAATTGTGCCTACAATGCCGAATATTTAGAAAAAATTTAAAGAGACTGATTACTCAGGAGCAGAAGATTATCTTCGTGAAGTAGTAAAATCGATTGAATTCCGCTGGAGAAAAACGAAAACAAACAGAAAAATATTAATGGAGAGACATGATATTCGTCAATTGAGAATAGCTTTTTTACGTGTCATGAAATCGTACAGACAATTAAACAAAACGATTGTATATATGGATGAAACATACATTCATGCTTCGCATACCGTTGCTACTTGTTGGAACGACAATTTCAATGAAGCACCAGCTAGTCCTATTTCAAAAGGACAACGATTAATTATTGTTCATGCTGGCAGCGAGAAGAGTTTCATTCCCAATGCTCAACTGATTTTTAAATCAAATTGAAATACCGGAGACTACCATCACAAATTTTACCAATTATAAAAAATGTGGAAAAATCAATTCCTAACCTACCTCCAAATTCAGTCGTGGTTATTGACAATGCGCCGTATCACAATCTTCAGAAAGATAAAGCACCGACTTTTAACAGTAGAAAACAAAATATGATAGAATGGTTAAGATCCTTTCATTGACAAGATTACGGAAAAACTGATTATAAATTTAGGTGAAGATTCTTGTTCCGCAACTGAAAAAAAATAGTGATTGTGATTCTGACTAATTTCTTGTGCAATTATTATCAAGTTCAAATAAAATAATTTATTGTATGAAATTATTATTATTAATGTATTTGCTGTAATATTAAAAGGCATTTTTAAATTAATTTATTATCCACAATAAAATTTTTGTTGTTTTGTCTCACAATTTCGCTCTTACAATACTCGGATTACCCGAATTAATTCCTTCATTATATACTGTGACTATATTTATGGCATTTTAATATATTCATTGTTTAACCCCAATCCGTACTACGTAAAATTGCAAATAAACGTTTCTATTCTTTTTTTCCTACTACACCGATCCAAACTTTGCGCAGATACGATTTCTCCCACCGGCCATGACTCAGTCCGGTAGCTATAACTTGGTTTGAAATCTTTTTCTATTTTTTGCTCATTTTAAATTTTCATTCATAGATTTCGAATCATATTAGACAATGGAAGTTCGAGCTAGTAAAGTTACTACATTTATTTCAAATATTATATTGCAATTTATAAAAAGTGTTTGTTATGGGTGATATTTCACATCCTAAATTTCACTGTGAGGTAAATGTCCTTTTCAGTGTTTCGTAACGGTATATAGAAAATAATTCGTACGTATACCTGTTGATCGGCACCGGTCCAAATTTCGTATGGGAAATAAAATTCGATCGCCCACCATAAAACCACAAATGGCAGAGGAAATGTTCGAAGGAAGCATTATTTTTTTTCTTATCAATAGGTTATCGATAGTTTGTACAATTCTATTGATGACTATCAAAGTTATATCGATCAATTTGTCATATTTATGCAACTTGTTACATTCAGAATATTTGGTAGATCACAATCGGTAGTTTAATATTCTGCTTCAATAAAATAATTATCTAATTCTTTGCTGTTCACAGTAACTAAAATTATTATCATTAATCGAATAATAATTATTACGTATAATTGTTTGATCAGCAGGTATTTTGAGTTTAAACAGAAATTTGTTATTCAAATAAGTATTGAACAAGTGATATTTCAAACCTTATGTGATGTGGTTTGTTCAAGTTTGATATCTTTGTAGAAAGAAAGTTGTTCTTTCCTAACAAATTTTTGTGATCATATGCCGCAAATATTCTTATTTTTGGTAAATGACTGTTGAAATGGAGATATAAATTGCCGATTGAAATAAATCTCATTTTACTGGAATGAAAAAGTCTCTTCAACGAGAAAATCAAACTCTCAAATAATAGGTGAAACTCTACTGAATCAAATCATCAAGGTACGAAAGGTTTACGAATAAGTACATACGACCAAATATATTTTGTTGAATTTTTTCCAGCATGTCGTTTGCTCTTTTGAACTCCAACCTTCACCTTCGTTACCGAACTCGAGACAAAACACGGGATGCTGAGCCTGCATGCTATTATTAAGAGTGATTACTGTTTCAACAATAGTCAGATTACCTATAGTTGATTCGCTACAAGGAAAATGTGGTTCGTTATAATCATCTTCACTAATGTCGCGTGTTCTATTATGTTGGTTGAAATATCTCGATGAGGTTTTAAAAAATGTGGGAAATTCAAGGATTAGGGAAACTGCTGGAAACTCTAAAGTTCAAAATCTAAAACTTTTCATGTTTATTTTGAGAAGTTACTATTTCACAGAATACAGGCTTGAAAAACGTTTTCCCTCAACTTTTTCCAGCTTGGAATAAGATCAGGAATAAATGAAATGTGACTAAAAGATTCAGGTTTATAAATATGGAAGGATTTTTTCTTTATTCTTCTGAATATATACACTTATATTCATTGATAGTTAAAAGTGAAAGTTGGAATATTGATATCAACTATCTCTTCATCTATCTGTATAAAAATCACACACAATGTCCAAAAATACTATTGTGCATTAGAGACTGTGGTTAATGTCATGGATAACTGACTTATTCAAAAAGGGCTCGATTTTTACCATAAACAACAGGATTTAACCTATGAGGTTCGGTGGTAAAAATCATTACAAATAAAGTGTTGAAAGGTACTCATTTTAAAAAGTGGGAACATCGTTTAAATATGGAAAGCATGTTGGGATATAACGAAAAACAAAACGTTTATTTTCAGCCCCTTTCTAAATAGTTTTACCAAACGGAACATCGATTTTTTCGCACCCCAAAATGGCGCCCTTCAGATGGTTATTTTCGGGGAAGAAATGATATCTTTCAATTTGTATTCATATTAATAGGGCCTAAGGCATTTGGTTTCAGTATTGTTTTTTTGTTCAATGTGATCCTGGGACTTTTTCTCAAAGTTTAATATGTTATAAAATCGTGAAATTTCGTTTTTTATTCATAAAAAACGAGTTAATTATAGTAATATTATAATGGTATGACTGTTAAATTGTCTATTCTTGTGGGCAAAAATTAAAGTTCACCAAATTCCTAATCATCCAGCTATCCTGTCTCATGCTCATCAACTCTTCCTGGTCTTTTATCACATCCATCAATCACGTGTTCCATAGCTTGAATTACCGCACATAAACCATAAAAGAAATCTATTATGAGCGTAAATATCTTGATGCATGCGGTAGGTTATTATTGTGTGTCGTGAGGAATCTTTATTATAGCCATTTAACAATAAAAATAGCTTGATGGTGTTATTTAAATTGATGAAAAATTGAAAAATTATTACGACTATTTGTCACTGCCGGGGTGGATGATTTGAATTTTATGACTCAAAATTTGCAATTCTAATCAACCGGTAATATAGTGATGAACCTTTTTCTTTTTGAAATCACTCCGTTACTAACTTCTACACATTTCTTCAATCGAAGGAAATCAATAAATAATTTCTTAAGAGCTAGGAAATGGCAATTGTCTCAAATCATATAGAAGCTGCTGTAAAAATTGACGAATGTGTCTGTGAATCTTTAGAGTAGGGAGGGTGAGTATAGACCCACTGCACTTAGGCCACATGTGACCCATTGTACATCCTCCCGAGGAGTTGTCCTCCTAAGTCACCATCCATCCTGTTCTTTCCAGAAAGGTGGACAGGTCACTAGGAGACATCTCCTTTATATTGGCAGGAGTAGGCCAAGACTTGCCGAACACACACTCTCTTTGGCAACCTTGAGGTGCCTCACGGTGGCCTCCGCGAAGGTTTTGGAAGGTGCAGCGGCATTACTGTCGTTGCGCGGCACAAGTGAGGGAGCTTTCCTGCATAGGCAGCTGGTCCCTTGCCTTTATTCGAAGCGGAGCTCTTGGCGCACGCCACAGGAAGTGCCCATACTGTTGGAGGTGGAATGGGGGAGGAGGCACTTAGAGGCACTGCCACTCCTGTCTCCTTCGCTCTCTTTCTCTATTTGGCCTCGGCGCCGCTTACGCCTTGGTCTTTGTATTACATCACGAGGTGATCTGCTATGTCCAGCCTCATTCCAAGCGGTAGATTGGGGTGGACATTTCTGTTCATTCCCAGCCACAGCCTTAGATTGAGGTGAGTACTTCTGTGCAACCTCGGGATTGGTTTTTGTTGTTTCTGTTTTTGTGTTTGTTTCATTCATGTGTGTTCCCACGAGTAGCAAGAGAAGAGTTGGTCACCAACCAACCTACGCCTACTCTGCCCCGCATTACCAGAGGTAGGCTGATTAAAATGGGGTTTCGCCCAGTTCCCGAAGGGAATCGTTCGTAACCGCATATCACCCTGCGGCCATTCAGGTGTCGGCACGATTCCTTACACCTTAGCTTGGGTAAGCTGGTCCACGGTGGCATGTTTTGCATAGGCTTTTGGGGAGTTTCAGTTCCCCTCACCCTACTTATTGCTGCCAATGACCAGGAGTCCGGCGACCACGTCAGTAAGGCCACATTCGCTTCCCGGACAGGGTCTCCAGTCCCTTGGCCGTTCCCTATCCGCCACCTGTGGACGCAACCGATAGGTTGCCCAACCCACGAGAATTGAATGTGTGTCAGAAAAAATGATAGATCTGATGATTTTGAAATAATGTAGTGTGGTGTGCTGCAAGGTACAGTACTGGGATGTATAACACCATCAGCAATATGAATTGAAGAAATCATCTCATAAAATATAATATCAGTCCAACTTCAGTATTCTTGAATGCTTACATCTATTAGACAAAAAAGTATCATTTACAGTGTGTCAGTAATCAAATTATTTTAGAATCCCAGTCAATATATCAATCTTTATGAATAAAAATGCGAATAAAAATATATGTTGAAATTCGTGTTATATTGTAAATGTTTTGATATTTTTTTATCATCTATGGTTTGTTTATATTTTGCATCTACCTTTGTTTGATTAACTAGGTTTTCCTATTATAATTTATAATTCAGGTTTTATATTTCGCTGTGTGGAGTAGCTGCCTTCAAGAAAACCTATATACGATTGAACCAGCTTCATCATGTGAGATGTCTGTAATATTTTTGATGTTATGTTGTTAATTTCTACAAGAAACAAAACGACATAATTACTGTTGCTTGTAGAACTTCAATTTCAACATCAACACATTACAATTCAGAGAAACAATTAAAAGTAACTGAGCTTATGCATTATGGGTGATTCGATATTTGTTGGGAGTTGAAATGGACACCAATATGTCTTGGCATAGTCATGTCGCTGGAATGGCAAAGGCTGCTTCTCAAAAAATTGGAACACTGTTCCGAACAAGAAAACTGTACACACCTCAGCAACTTTTGATGCTTTATAAAACTCAGATCGGACCTTCTTTGGAGTATTGTTCTCATGTACGAAGCTCCACCCCCAAACATACCCTGAAGCTGCTGGATTCCATCCAGAGAATAGCCATCCGCCTGATTGGAGGCGAGAACATCACTTGCAATCTTGATAGTCTGGAACATCGAAAAAAGGTTGGAGATTTATGTCTCTTCTATAGATACTTTAACGGGAAGTGTTCAAGTGACTTGGCACATTTGATTCCACCAAGAGCGGTACATATCAGAAATACGCGACAGACTATGACTGCTCATCGTTATGAGGTACAACTGAGTACACTTCGAACTTGATTGTTTGAGAACTCTTTCATTTGGAGAACGGCGTTTATGTGGAATAAACTTCCTGAGCACGTTTTCTCAAAAGGATCCAGCAATTCAAGTCCAATGTGAATCACTACTTTCACACAGGCACGCTTTAAGAGTGCCTTAAAGATTTTCCTGTAGTGCTTGTGTTTTGTCCTTGAAAAAAAAACTACTATACAAATATACTGATTATTGTTATTTTTCACAATTGTTGAATTAAATAATCATTTTCTCAAAAGATAGTTGATATTTTGTTCAATTATTTGGTATGTATGTTTCATTGGTAGTTAATAAATACTGTAGTGTTTCCTGATAGACATATAAAAAAGTTTATTTCTGAGTCCGACTTGTATAGTAAAAATACAAAAATGGTTGTTGAATTGTTTCTCCGACAATTTCAAAAACAACCAGCATTAGAAGTTCATGAGATTTCACTAACAAATCATATATAATTTCTCCATCGATATTCATATCACAATACTCAATAAAACCTAGTCGTTATCGGAGAATGTGTTTTCAACTAATTTCTTTTTTGTAACCTTTTGTACATCATTACTGAAATATTACACAACACCAGCAACAGAAATTTTTCGGAAGAGATGAAAAGCGACCAATAAATCCGAATACAATGATATCATTGTGTGAAACAGTGTAATTTTTCTTTCTGTCAAAGAATAGCGCAGAGCTAGTGGGTTAACGAGATGATTTGTACCAAGATAACCCCAGAACGTATATCAATCGAGATAAGGGAGAGTAAACAGCTTATGGAAACAAGGTATATTCTGGCGCATGTGCTTACCGCGAAGAGGTGTCAATGAATTCGAGATATGTCTTCAACAGATGGTAATTATTTGGATTTATTCGTTGTAGACACCTTTCTATGAAAATAGTTTGTTGAATGGCTTTTTCATTCTGTAGTCCATTAATATTTCTCAACTTTGAAAATAATCCACCAAGGAATATTTGGTTCAAATGCCTCGTTGTTTCAAAATTTTTTTGATACTGAGACATAACACAATAGTATCAATCATTAATGAATTGTTATGTTTCAAATTTTTACAAAATTTCAGCACATGTTTTCATTATATAATAGCTTCTTCAGGAGCATCTAATACATCTCTGAAATTTCAATTTTCAGTTGAATACATAATAAAATATTTCAATATTCCGTCATTGAATGGAAATATGCAACAATATACTTTTTTGCTACAAACTTCTCCTTTATTATATCAAAAATGGAAATTTCTAATAAGTGACAGAAATTAATGAAAACTTTTTTCGACAATTCAGAGATAACTCACGTATGTTTCACTTTATTGGGACATATTATTTCTAGTAAATAACACAAGTTCAAAATTATTGTCATCAAATGACTGATGTACTGATGGTTGAATTTTTTGTATTAGATGCGCCAATAAACTCGCACCCGCACCAGAATTTTGCAGACTTTTCTACCTGTCTCACAAGAAAGGGGTTTTTCCTTCTTGTTGTAAGATTGCTCGCGCTCAGCCGATTCCCAAAAAGGACAAGAATAATCTTCCAAACAACTATAGACTAGATGCTTCGCTATCAGTAATATCAATCATGGAAGAAGTCGTAAACCACCATATCCTCAAATATTTGGAAGGCTTCAACATCTTGAGCGATCATCAATATGACTTTCGGAAACAAAGATCAACAGGCGACCCTCCATCGTCTGTCACTCATATTTGGAATAACTCAATCGAGAAACATGGAAAGTCCAGAACATTGCACTTGATATTTCTAAGGCCTTTGACCGTGTGTGGTATGAGGGTTTGCTGGCCAAACTTCGATGCTATGACTTGTCAGATTATTTCAGCTTCCTGAAAGAATATTCCTTGCAAGTGGCTGTTGATGAATACTTTCAAGCATCAACGCTGGTATTCCCCACAGATATATATTGTCTCCAATTTTTATTGTATATCAACGACTTACTGGAAAAAAACAAGAATCTAATATATTGCTTTGCTGACGACGGCACATTTATCTCGTTATTCCATTTGGATTCCAGGACATCGACTGTGGATGCTCATCTTCACCAGCAGCAGGAGGTTGCATATCTTAATGCAGATCTAGACGTGATTTTGAATTGGGGTGAAAGTAACCCGGTTCAATTCAATGCTATGAAAATCCAGGCGTCGGTTTTCTCCAAAAAGATGAATGTCTGCGAACCGGATATAATAATGTGAGGACAGACAATTCTGCTTTCTGGTTCAATAAGTTTGTTGGGAGTTGAAATGGACACCAATTTGTCTTGGCACAATCATGTCGCTGGAATTGCAAAAGCTGCTTCTCAAAAACTTGGAACACTGTTCCGAAAACTGTACACACCCCAACAACATTTGATGCGTTATGAAGTTCAAATCATACCTTCTTTTTAGTATTGTGCTCATGTATGGAGCTCTCTAATCATACCCCGAAGCTGCTGGATTACTCCCAGAAAAGAAGCATCCGCCTGATTGGAGACACGAACATCACTTGCAACCTCGATAGTCTGGCTGGAACATCGAAGATAGGTTGGAGATTTGTCTCTCTTTTATATAAATACTTTCACGGGAGGTGTTCAAGTGACTTGGTACATTTGATTCCACCAAGAGCGGTACATATCAAAAATACGCAACGGGGGTATTGAGATTCAACTAAGAACACCTCGATCTTCACTGTTTAAGAACTCTTTCATTTGAAGTTTATGTGGAATAAACTTCCTGAGAATGTTTTTCCAAATGAATTCAATCTCCAGCGATTCAAATCCAACGTGAATTGCTACTTCCGAACAGGCACTGCTCTTACAGCGCCTTAACGATTTTCTCAAAATAATCATTAGTTTTAAACCAATTTGCCAATATAAACAATTATATCATCCGAAAATCTCACGAGTTGAATCAATTATAGAAAATTCACTTTTTTTCATTTCTTTGTTCATTGATTTAAGTTATATAAAGAATTTTAATTTTTAATCTATTTGAAAATATTCTTCAAATAGATTTCTCCAAGTATTTAAAGTAAATAGTTTTTTTGCAAATTCTGCAAATCGACTTTGTTTATTTCTATTATTTTTTGAAATATTGAATTCATCATCATTCATCATGCATTGGGATTTTTGGTGAACATATAGAAAGGTAGGAAAGTCTGATTCCGGCTATAGGAATTGGATTCATAGATAGAACGTTAAGGTTTTAAAAAAATTGTCTTTGATTTTTCACATCTTCCATGCGCCTGTGATATTTTTTAGAAAACACTTTCTCGCATATACCTTGAAATTTGAAACGTCTGTTATTCTCAATCTCATAAATATATCGTTTTTCGTTACTCGTGAGTAAAATAATATCTATTTTCAAATGAATTGTCTCTGATTTTTTGACTTGCATTTCTGAAACATCCGGTCACTTCGCTATCGACAATATGAATTCCAATATATTTCCAGTCGTCGGCCCAGTTTTCAACTTTTTGTTCGTACCGCAACAACGTTGTGAAACCGCAGAGGTTTTGTTACATGGAGATCGTAGTCGAGCAGGGTATTGATTACAGCTGACATACCTTCGAATCATTGTTGGGTGAGAGATTGATAATGGTCTTGTAGCGTGAATTCAATCCCGAACATCTGAAACTATGCGGTGACCTGAAAACATATAAATGAAAGATACTTCAAGATAATATTCTTGTTCCAAAAATCTTTGAGCTTTTTCAATTGTAGACTTGCATAGTCTAAAGGGATACCGTTTCGATTTGGAAAAGTCTTTCCCGAATTATATTTTCAATTCTTCAGGAAAAGTAAAAAACATATTTTTTCAAGGAACTACGTATTCATATGCATTTTTCTACTTCATAATAAGGCAGCTTGCATTATATCCGCATTGCTATTCTTGTTAATTTTTTCCAAGTCTTCAAAAAACACCCATAGACTTATTGCGTTTTCCGCGCATCTTTTTCATGACATCATTTCCAAGAACCAATACCTAGTTCACTCTACTAAATTGAAAGGGGTATATTATTTATAGAGATTAGGTTTTTGAAAAGAAAGATTTTGGCTTTGTACTTCTCCATCTTTATACAAAAAAATGTGGGAAACTTCTGAAAGAAGAAAGCAATTAATTTCAAAATAAACTCTTTACCAGTTTGTGTAGATCCCTTGTTGCCTGCCTTCTGTATCCAGTGAGGAGCCCTGTAATTATTCTGAGCAGATCCCTAATTTGTTGAAGTAGTTCTTTCCTTCTCTTCTCAGAAGGTCCTTTTTTAAAGGCTTTCCCGTGTGTGCCCCCGGGTATATTTCCCAGTACTCTTTATGTTTATCATAGATCCAATTTACAATCTGGTTCCTTAACAAAAATTTTGGTACTCATGCACCAGCTGTAGCATGAGCTATTTAGTCAATCTATTCCCGCTTGCTAGCATGCTAAGTTTTTCACAGCATTCCCAATCAGTCTCGATGTTACTTTTGAGTTTATTAGTGCTCCAAGTGCAGTTTGATTGTCTGAAAGACTGATGTGTATCGACCGAGCGGTTAACTGAAATGTTAATTTCTCCCAACTCCCGTTTCATGTTCGGTTTTTGACCCGTCTGTTTTCTTGGTGTTTCTACCAAGCATGTTCTCAAGATAACTGTTCATTCTCAGTCTTCTCGGATTTTGACTTCAACCGCGAAGTTTGTAGGGAAGTATTTCAGCGTCATGTAGTTCAAGAATATTTTAGGTGTTCCTTCCTTCATGTATTCCGAACTTTCTGTTTTGCCCGATTCATTGTAATTCGGTGAATTTTACAATTTGAATTAACCTACTCTTTTCCACACCATTATTATATTGATATACTATATTACTATGTTAGATGTGTGTTTTCAATGCTACTACTGGTATAGTTTTTTATCACTCATTATTCCCGAACAGAGCAAGTCTTTGTACCATGCTTAGTTTGTTGCCAGCGATCTTTTTTTTCATCTTTGGCCACCAAACTATAAATGCATATGTTATAACAGATTCAACCACCATGATGTGGAGCTAATACATCATGACTGATTTCAGCTCCCATGTCTTTCTATAAGTGCGTCTGGCCATCATCAGTGCTACCTTCACCTTTTTTCACTGTTTTTAGTGTTTAGTGTTTCACTGTTTTAGTGGTCGATTTCTTTGAGCTTATGTGTAGTTCTTCTTCTTCGGTGCATCTTGTTATATTATTCAGTGTCAGCTGCATGCGTCTCCTCGCCATTTTATTATATTTGCCCTGGGCTGGAAATCGTCTGCATAGCTAGTACTTCCAATATAAACAATATTGAACAAACCATAAATTGTTTTTTTACTGTCGACTTTTCAAGGTCGGTTTTTACTTTCGACCACTAACGAAAGTGTCAAACTATGTTATGTAGTTTTGTCGTACCTACTTCATAATATATTCAGTAGGTCCCTTCTGCGTATTTCCTTCTTCTGATACGCTTACAGTAGGTACTGGAAGTTTCTGATCAGTTTCTATGTTTGTTGGGAACCCCGAATTTTCGAACATTGACCTACCTGCATTGTCACATCGCTATCCAAGTCACACGAATTCTTAAATATTCAGGGGACATGGCTAAATTCATTTTTCCTTATGAGAAGTACCTAACGCATTTTCGGAGCAGCCCGTTTTTTAATAAAATTCAAATACATTAGCAGCTATTCAATAGGTTGAGATGAGAGATTTAATTGAAAAGGTTGAAAAAAGTCAAGTCCTCAACTCTGATTGTCTTTTCATGTAGTGTTCATTAGAGAGGAACATAAAAACTTCAAATTCTGACAAACTATAGTCGGAAAACAAAGCCTTTGTTATCCAATACCAGGTAGTGACCCACCTGAGTATAAGTAAGCTTGCGTATTCATTAAGGGAGAAATATTGCATCTTGAACATCTGACAACTCCAAATCAACTGAAATCTCTTCAGTATACCATTATGACCGCCGTGGAGGATATTCCAGAAGACGATTCACAGGTACGATCCCGACCTGGAGGGTTACAGGATACCTGTAAGGATCGGAAGAGCGTCTTCTGCCTGGTGCACTGCAGCTATGGGAGGGTATCTCCCCGAAATGCGTCACAGGGACCTACTTCTCAAGTCACACTTTGTGTTTCTTACCTATCTGAAGAATTTGGTTGCAGACTAATCGTCGATCAAGTTCTTATTAGATTAAAGAAAATGTGCCATGGTTTGTCAACCTAGGAGTGAATTATTCTTTGAGGGTAAGTCAGGTCATGGTAGCAGAGCACTTACACCATGTCTGCCCCGCCGCGGATCGGATTAGGTTTTCAGCGTTTGATAGAGTCCCACTCCTGTTAGCTGACTTGAAATATCACTCACCAAATAAAATGAACGACTTCGTTAACAAGCTGGACGAATTTAAATGAGTATAAACGACAATAAAACCTCGCGTGTTACAGATAGAATCGATTTGTTAAATAACTTTCAAATTATCTGTTTGTTAAATACTTTAGTGACTGCATGCATGAATTCACGCCATTTTTTCATTTTTATGTTTCTTGGCCGTTTTATCGGCTGCACCTTTTGAGATTATTTCATTTATTTTTCATAAAGAAAGAAGTAAACATGGAAATTTCACATGAATAATGGGATCTCTCATATGAAGTTTTTTCTACTTCGTATCTAAGTCTTCATTTCTGAAAAACTCATATAACTCCAGAGTTTGTGTTATTATTGAAATCAAATTGACAATCTGAATGTGTTTACTTTCCCCTGTTTTTACAAATACCGACTGAAATCACAGATATTCAGAAATTAGTAGCATTTGCCTTGAATTTCATCATGTCTACCCGGATTCTCCATAATAGTGATGTTCCATCTGTTCACGAAAAGGATATGAGCATGGTATTTTCTAATTGACGATATGCTACAAAAAGTTAAGGTCATTCATTCTTTATAAACGAGTAGGTAAACATCCTGCGTACAAGAATGTTTACTCAATTTTCATACCCTGAGAATAGCCATCTTGGTAGTTTCATATAATCATGGTGGTAGAAGAACCACTGGAAATAATTATCAGAAGAGTTGACATATTCTTATATACAGCTCGTCCCATAATTATAACAAACGATATTTACAATTTTCTAGTTGTAAATGTTTGATATGTAAAAAATCATTTATTGAAGGAATATGAAAATAATTTTTGGCACCGGTGGTTTCGATCAAAATTAGATGTACACTTGAAAATACATATTATCGAATTAAACTAAATTAATGAATAAACTAGCCGTCATTGTGTTGACCTGATCATAAATGAGAGTTAAAAACAGTTGTAAAAGTACTTTATTTATTGTGACAAAATTTCCGGGTACACAAAATAGAATCAACAGTTTTTTATGTGGCATTCTTCTTCAATCAGAGTGTTCAAAGTTTCAATACTCCTGAAGATAGTCAAAAATTCCGAGAAACGATTATGAATCGCGATTTCAAAACCCTCAATTGATTGAAGTGTTAACAATTTTGTGATAAACTAAAATCAGAAACAACTGCATTTTCCCAAATTTGTATATTAATTCAACTCTTCCTTTCATTGGAAAAATGTTGAAGATCATTCAGCCGTCTCATTAACCATGAATAATTAAACCTTCTAAAAAAATATTTGTATAGTGTTTCAATACTCTTTAAAAATACCAATATTCCATCTCATTTGGCCTAGACCCGTAAAATTTCTTCCGTACAATCTAGAAGAAAATAATCATCTTGTTTGAATTTGAAACCTGTTTTAATCATCATTCATGATCTATTTCTGTTAAACATAATATTGTGAACATATTTTGGTATATATAAAGATGATAAACACTACCACGAATCGTTCAGTAATCCATTAAAAATAACCAGGTTTACTTCAATTACACAGAGTGAATCAGTGATGTAAATTATTATTCAAATTTATTGAGATGGATAATTTTGTTTTGATTATAATATTCTCAAAGTCATGTTTTCAAAGAAAATTTAGTATCAGCTACGTATGCTTTGAAATGAAAAAATAATCAGGCGAGTAAACAAGTTGAAACTTTGGTTTAGAAATTTATTCGTTTATAAAAAGTGCTCTCGTTTATAGCTGAAACATTTAATTTTTTTTTGCAGATGATGAAACACGTGCAGCTTTCTCCTTATAGGAGTAGAGCTGACACAGTGTCTTTAAGTTCAACCGTTTCGTATGGCAGCCTGAGTCCAGAACCTTTGGGAAGCAGATCGTCGAGTTATTCTTCGCTAAATGAGTCCGTACAAGTGAGTTATATCTATTAACCTATTTATATTTCTGGTAGCGACTTTCATCTATGGGTGTGAGAGATTTTGTTGATTTTGCACTGATCTTTAATATATTTTAGATATGAGTATCATCATGATATTACCATCTGACGTGAAAGACCTCACCATACAAACTAATCGGCTTCGTGAAGAAGCTGGGTTTATTTGGTAGAGTGTGAATAGGTGTGAGCCACAATAAACCCTTGCGGGTTGTGGTGGAGGGTCGAACAGACCCACTCACTTTGGACCCAATCTAACCTATCATCATGATATTGAAATTATATATATATATATTCCTACATTTCTCATAAACTACACACTTTAGCAACTTGCTATCCTCGCCATTACTATTTCTTCTCATAATGGTCGTATATACAGATATTTCTCTAAGCATACACTCTATCCACTTACAATTTGTGCCATATATCCCTTTTTCCGTTATGTCTGATTATTAATTCTAAGAATGTAACGAATAAGCCCTCATTTTACAAGAAATAAGCTAAAAAAGTGACTTGTTTTTCAGACATATTCTGCTCTTTCTGTGATCCGTCGTAGAGCCGTTTTCGTTGACATATTTGACCTGAACACATATTGTTCTCGATGAAGTAGTCAGTTAGCCAGTGATATGTCCCTAGTATGTCTGTCAAGTAGTTTTCCAATGTTTTTAGGGCGAATGACGTCAGTGCTTTCTCAGATATACATTGGTATCGCAGTCAATAATGAGCTGTGATCTATCTGCTCTGCAGGCTCTTACTAGTTTTTCTACATTCCTCCTACATTGCCGGACTTTCGAAATTTGACCGCCGTCAAGGCCCTGGTACAAACGTTACTCAACGGCATTATACATCCCATAAACACCTAGGATTTCTTCAAGCGAGCAATATCGAACGTTCCCAAAACCTTTGTGACGATCACCGAATCTCCCTTTCTGTTTGGTATGTTAGCTTTACTGCTTCCATTGCGAACCAGAGGAGTTGCTGGTAGATTCCTTACCCTTTTATCGATGCTTGTAGTCCAGTCACTTTGCACGAGTATGAAGGAGATGATTGTTCACATCAATGGAGCCTGAATGGATGGTTGAGTACTGAGAGGTCACCTAGTATCCCAGAGATCTGGATAAGGATCAGGTACTCTTTGGCAAGTCCTTCAATACAATTGGATTATAATAATAGTAATGATATGGCTCCATTTAAATTGAATGAATCTCAGGCAAACTATGCCAAAAATTTCCTTATAGAAACCATAGGTTGTTTCTGACCCTATAATTTTGTTGGTACTGCAGGGGGGTAAAAATTTAGTTTCTATAACCTTGTTACTACTATTCTTGCGAACAGTGTCAGATATTTCCTCATAGAAACTACATATTGTATCTAGCGCTGTATTCTTGTCGTATATTAAAATTACCCTCCTGGTTGACTAGAGCCATACATTTCCTTTCAGGTAAAATGCAACTTTTGAAGCCTATCAACTGTTTTATGTGGCAATTATTTTTCTGTATCTGAACAACTGATTCATGTATTTCACTCTCAAACGATATGCAGATTCACGCAAGCGTAACAATCAACAAAATACCTTGGGCAACCAAGTTTCGGAGTCGACAACTAGAATATCAGATTTCTGATTAATTTGTATAGTATTTGTAGTAAATGAGGCCTTCAGTCGACCTTACAAGGCAGCGCATTTCCACGGGAATAGAACAGAGGTTCCCACGATGTTGACGTGTCTCGATTTTTTATTTTTCTCATGATTATTGTTCTACTGTTCCGGCGACTACAGTTAATCTCAGTTTACGACGACGTAAACAAATTTACCTTATGCTTGTATTTGTCTTTCATGATATACTTTTTGATATGTGACTTTTCAAGGCGGAATTTCTGAAAAAAAGGTCAAATATCAATATTTTCAAAGAAGTTTATACACACCATTATTATTCGTCACACATTTTAGAATCACGAATTTCATTCATTTTTGATGACTCACAAAATCATCACGGTCACAATCCTCATACATTTTGATTTTATAAAGGACTAGCAAACGCCCCGAACTCGCACAGGTGCATTTCAATGTTGAAATTTAATCGTGAAACAATTCAAGTCCACGTCCCCCAGATTTAAATTTCGCTATGTTTATTTGACATTGTCAAAGTTTTCTCATTGCTGCAGTTATTACAGACATGTCCCAGTGCCAAACTTACGAATTAGTTGAGATTTTCCTAAGAAAACAGTATTTTACTCATGGCCAACAGTAGGCTGATATTTTGCAGGTCGGAGCTCATGCAAATCAACTTGTTTGCCTTGTTGTTGTTTTTTCAAATATAAGCCCCAAAAATCAATGATCATGATAATCACAAAAGTAAACGACGCCAAATATCGTTTGTAGAGAAGCTCTATGTTCCCATAAACAAAACATTCTTCTAGTAAAATTACTTCATCCAACCTGGCCATCTGTAGAGCCATCGATGAAAATGGTCGCTACTGAAAATTTCGTTGTAAAAAATTGTTATTATGATTTATTTGTCCAAATGAAATACAAACGTATCTTTTTATCTAACTACCCATGCAAATTTGGGGCGGTCAGCTCTTCAAAATACTTTTACTATTAACAAGCTACATTATCCAGTAGTAAAACACATGTCACTTTTTATTCTGATATCCTCACGAGTCACGAGCCAAAGGAAAAAAATTATAGTTTTAAATTCTGTAAGTATAGTAGTGATAAAACTTCAATAGTAACACCTAAACATACTAAAATTCATTGAATCTGCAAGCCAGAGTGAAATTATCGTACATATTCTATTTTCCATTTCTCTATGACGTGAAACAACGGTGCAAAAAGGATTCGAAAAACCTTCGAGAGAACAAGGTCACGAGGAATATTAATTCAGTTTTTATTTCCTCCTTGGGCGTTGAAATGTACAGCAGCTAAAAAGTAAAAGTTATCGGATCATTTCATAACGTTCCTGAGTACGTAATTATTCACCTGATAGGATCTTGAAGTCACGGTCCAGAAAAAGAAAGAAAAATGGAATTGCTTTGTTGATGTTCGACGAATTAATTTTTTATTTGAATTATGTTACATTATAACATGCGATCAATTCGCTGGTAATTCTTGTGGGATTGTAGTCCCCCGAATCAGCTGGCATATTGCACCAAAAGATAGCAGAGCCAAGAAGAGAAGAGAGAGAATTTTTGTGGTAATATTCTCTGCCATTTTTGTGGTAAATTTTTATTCTGGAACTCTGTACGATATACCACCTTGATTTTACTATTGAAAAATTAAAAGGCAGAGTAGCTTATTTGAGGTAGGCACGGAATTTTATTAAATTTATATTTGTAAGTTAGCGAAAATTGCTTTCCATCTGAATATGTGAAACTCTGCAATTTAACAGGGATTTAATAGACAAATTTTAGATTTGATACAATCACAATTCAATATATTTGTTATCGTTTTTGCAGCACTCAATTCTATTTCATTGAAATATTCAATGGCTGTAATAAAAATTATAAATATTATTCAAAATTGAGTCAAACATTGGTTGCTTTATAAAAAGAAAATCGATTTCAAAAGTTGTCACTTGAAACTATGAATGATCCACTTGTTCCATTGGAATTTTTTTCTGAAAGGAGACTTGTTGACTTTTTTTGCATCAAGTTGCTTTATCCTCAAAAAGTAAAAGTTTCAAATTGACTGCTTTTCAGTAGTGCATTTTCTGATAAATTGACGATGAACAGAGTTTATTACTTGATGCTAACTAAATTCCATCAATTACTTTTTCTTCCTGAAAATTGATTTTAATACAAATTTTTTATTCTAAGCTGAACCATAGAAATAACAATGGGAATATTTTTTTGGTTTTTTATGTTCGTTATGCTCGTTTACCATTTGTCAATTTACATTTTTTCACTCCTTTTCAATGTCAAAATGAAACAACGGCACTTTTCATAAAAAAAATAGTCGCAAAGAATTGCAGCAATATTAAAGGGCAATGAAGTTAGGTTTTATGATCAAGGGTTATAGACACCGATGATAACAAAATGAATTCTTTCTGAAAAACTTGTACTATAGTAGGTACACAACGATGATAAAAGAAAGGATAAGAAAGAAAAATCATTTAAGAAGAATACCGGATTCTATGAAACAAATCATTATCCACAATATTTGCGGTTTTTTAAATAGTTGGACCCATCATTCCAAAAAATAAGCTAGTAACCAAGTTTACCAGGTTTCAAGAGATAAGGGTTCGTAGAATATTAACCTTCTTTATTGAACATGGAATTAATTTCCTTGAGAAAGGTTTGCACGTATCTTGTTGAAGTCGGGAAGATATGGTGTTCAATCAGAAATAATTATAGAACATAAAAAGACCGATTCTGGCCATCGTTTAAGAGAGAGCCAAGAGTTCAAATATTTGGAGTTGATATTTTATTAGAATATCTACAGTAGAATTGAATAGCATTCCTCATTTTCCGGGATTATTAAGTGTCGTTCATTTTAAGTGAGTTCCTTAACATTTCGTCGATACGAGTGGTTTACATCTCCAGGAATACGACGAGTATTTCCTCGGTCAAAACGAAGATTGGTCAATAATACCAAAATGAAACAAACATAATGTAACCTAGACTCGAAAGCCTTACTCAATTTGGAATTGTGTAATTCATTTCTTCTTAATTTATTTTCATTTGATGAATCTGGTAATTAGTAGCAAAATGTTCGCAGAAGGTCTTCGATTTACTTGAAAAGCTTTCGAATTTTATTAATATTTAAAGACCTGAAGAAATGTTGAAAGTCAATAATCAATCTTTGTGACATTATATTGCGATCATTTGTTTTATAGATTCCTGAACAACAGATACATATTTTTTGTTTTCGGCATCGAAACCCACAGTCATGAGCCTTCAACTGAAAAAATGATCTTTAGGGGTTGTCCATTAATCACGTGATGTTTTTTTAGCATTTATTAACCTCCCTCCCCCTTGGTGATACGTGGTGAGATTTAAGATTAAACCCCCTCCCACACCCAAAATCACGTGTATTTTTCAGTACCTACAAAGAATCATCAAATTTTACCTTTCTTATACTCTGCAAATAGGTCTTTATACAGACCACCTAGTTTAGAGATAGTTTTAATGAAAAACGTACGGCGTAACGGTATATGCATGTATTCGGCGTCAAAACAACAGAATATAACTGACGAGTCAGTCACATTACGCGCCGCTTTTCGGTTTAGAAATCGTGTGTTTCACAAAAAAATAAATACACGTGATATCTCACTACACTCTCCCTCCCTCTTGTGATATTTCGTGATTTTTGCTACCCCCTCCCCTTAAGTCTCACGTGATTAATGGACGGCCCCTTGGGAAAAATATCTGCTCACAGGTGGATTCTATCTATACCGATTTCATTATCGCTACCAATATACTGCTGAAATGTATGTAATATTAAAGAGATTATTGAAACCTCTATTAATTTTTGAAAAAAGAACTAATTACTTTCATATGAAACAAGTATATAGAATGATAGAGGAGTAGTGCATTAGGTACACAACTGATTCATTGTAGAATCCAGAATGATTTCAGATGTTTTCTACAATCTCAATTATTTCCAAAAATTGATATTCACTAATGTTTTTCTTGAAACTGTAATATCTATCAATTATTTTGGGTGTAGTTGTCGTTTATACTTGTGTTGAAATAGTATGATTATTCAGACTTCCATCAACCACGAAACGTGACAAAAATAACTCAGAAATGGCCTGAAAACATTTAATGAAAAATGACTTTTCTATGAAAATACATAATTTTTTTACGAAGATGTGTAGATCATGCATAGAAATTATTCTCAGATACAAAGTGAAGTTCCACACATTTTTTGTATAAAAATGGAAAAGTGGAAAACCAAAAATCTTTTTTTTTTCAAAAACATACTATTTCTTTTTTGGCTAATGCGCTTATGATTTTTCATGCAACTTTGATTTCTCCCTTTATATCAATATTACTATATCGTCACAAATTACGCCATAAAACGTAAATATTCCTAAATTAGAGACACGAGAAAGAATAAAATAATCTTTATGAAACATATTTATGGATTCCTTCTACGGCTCTGAAACAATTTGTCCAATGTTTTCGTATTGATTGATTAATTGCTTTGGCTGAATTATGTGTTTACTGATAGTGTATTTATCTCCATGAATTAACTCCTTTGTTGACTGCTGCCCTTTTGAATTCTTAAGTTATACGAATAATGCAATTAAAGATAGACTACTCATTTGAATTTATTCTCAGCTTCCGTAATTTTATTGATTTTGAAGTCTATAAATAGGAAGCTGTGTATTCCGTAAACATAATTAAATCATTTATTATATAAATAAAACCGTAGAATAAAGTTAATTATTAGAATAAATTGTGATGCACTGTTTGGAACCTTTGGTGTAGTAATGATTATATCCAACATCAAACCGTTATTTTTAACACCACGACACGCGTTTCAATCGCCAAGTGATCATCTTCAAGAGGAATCTTCCTCTATTGGTGATGGAAAAAAATGAAGGTTTGGTGTTGGGATAGAACTTGAGTAATATTCATTAGAATAAATTGATGGACGTTGTCGTTACTACGTGGTAGGAGATCATGAAAATGAAACTTTCTATGTTTTTTGCTACTTTCATTTGTAATTATCCTTACTGAAGTAACGATAATTACAAACGATATTCGATTATATTGTAGACAGTCTCATAAAATATCAACTCTAAACATTTGAACTCCTGCTTTTTTATCAAATGATGGCCCGAATCGGTCTTTTTATGTTCTATAATTCTTTCTACTAGAACACCAGATCTACCCGACTTCAACAAGATACATGCAAAACTTTCTCAATGAAATGAATTCTTAGTTCAATCAAGTCAATATTCTATTGCGGAAAAGCTTATCTCTTGAAATCTGGTGAGCTTGGTTAATAGCTTATTTCTGCATTTTTTTGGAAAAAATGTACCCAACTACTTTCAAATCGGAACTATTGTGGGCAGTGATTTGTTTCATAAAATCCGATATTCTTCAAAAATGATTGGTCTACATAAAATAATTCTGAAATATTACGGATCCAAATGAATCATTTGCACTTCAGAATCAACTTGAATTTCTCCCACTTCTCTGAATTTTCACTGAAAACTTTGTTTGGTTTTAAATAAACTTTCACTTTTAAGTAGTTTGTTGAATGTGATATATAAGTGTTGCGGAAGAACAATATTTATTATTAGTTTTGTGTTTCGTTGATTTAATTTCATTTGATTTAATTCCGTTGTATGATGAATTTTGAACTCAGTTGATTGTTAAATGCAAACCTTCAACTTGAGCAGTTGTCAGTCACTACAAAAACACAATTTTATATAGAATAATAGATCTATTTAATAAAAATGCAACGTCTGTGAGTATTTGGACTCACATCTGTACTGTTCTAGCAGAACTGAAAAGTCCTTGGAGAAATGTCCGTTCCTGTTCGATAAAATGATCGGATAAAATGGTTTCTTTGAAAATATGCATACCTATTACGGAGAGAGAAACAGAAATAGAAAATAAAAAATCTTTGAAGATATCAAAGTCCAAAAAAAGTTGACAAAAAATGGAAGAACTTGAAGGTATTCTGGAACTGAAAAAAAGGGAACTAGAGGTGAGGCGTTCAGAATTCGAGTTAAAGAAAGCAAGAATAGGTTATCGAGATTCATAAAACGCTAGGAGTCTAGAAATATCTGATAATGCAACTACAGCTCATGTTCATAATTGGGCAAATAAAATAACAACAGGAAAGCTAACTGATTCGGATGTTCTGTCTGATAAATGTGCTTTTTTCGGGTTGTAGGGATGAAAAAGCGAAGCCGAATCAATTTGTGGGGTCTATGGATGAAATTGAAGTGGAAACTTTTTTGGCTTGACAGTGTCTAATTAAAGACTTACTTATATTTTCGTGAAATATAGCGAGATTGAACACTTAAATGAAATGAATAAAAACACTTTTGTCTAAATACCACTGGAAAATTTTATTTTACGACTGGTTTCGGGTTTGATCCCATTATCAAGTATAAAAATGTAATATAATGGGATCGAACCCGAAACCGGTTGTAAAATAAGATTTTCCAGTGGTATTTAGACAAAAGTGTTTTTATTCATTTCATTTAAGTGATCATGAATTACCATAAAGTAAACAAGTCGTCAATCTCACATATGAGATAGAACAGTTATCTTCGTGGAAAAGCCAGAGAAAGTGTAGAATCTCTTTAAAATATGATTATAAATGACTTACTGAATTACCAGAATCCAAAAAACTCCAAACGTTAAAGAAAATAGGCTTCAATCTATCATATATTTTTCACAATAGGTGAACATGAAATACCAAAACAAAGTATGAGCTTTACAGTCTATAAGCCATTCAGATAAAGAAGGGACATTTTTTAAACTGAAATTTTCTTTAAAGCCGCAATTACGAAATATCACAATGAATTACTCTTACACTAGAACCACATTAAAATTATATCAGGATTCGCAACAAAACCAAAAAGAATCTCACATGCGGCAGTGTGAAGTTTTCGAAGGGATGTACGGCTACCAGATGCTACTCGATACCATGAGAACATCCGATGTGAATCGTGCTTTTTAACATCGTGTTCGTCAATTGTCTCCATCTCTATTCTCCATCCACCCGCTATTCAAAAGATATCAGAAACACGGCGTGAGAAGTCTCGATCAAAGGTACTTTTGATTTGAGGTAATTTGGGGTGGAATGTTTTTGAAGAATCTCTGATATTACCAGGCCAGTCATCGATTTTGAGGTGAGATTAATAGTATTCTGCTTAACCACTAATCAAAAAAGAGCGATTACCTACTGTATTATATAATCATAATAATAATAATATATCTTTACTTTCTAGGAACTGAGCTTACTCACTTTATGAACTTATATACTCTCACGATTTTCCAAGAAGAAGTAAAATTTTGAGTGAGCTTTATATTACTGATCTTTTGTCAACAAACATACTTTACATACATTTCATTATGCTGTCTTATTTTCGCCATCTGATTTAAAAAAAAACCTTCACTTCACTTCCATTCAAATAATTATGTAGGTACTCTCATTTCTTTCTTTCATTTCATTTTTCTTGGAAACTTGTGAATAGTTTTTTATTCCGCATCCATTTTATTTTACCTGCTGAATACTTGTATAATTTCGAGAAAATTTTCAGTCTTGCGGGGTTGCGTATACACATGACCGAATATATCATTATCGATTAGAATTTTACAAGAAAGTATTGATATCAATTCATATGATAATTTTAAAATATTTATTCTGTATTTTTCTGAATTTTTGGGAAACTATCTTTATAAATATAAAAATCTAACACCATATGTGAAACTAATGTTAGCATTGAAGGGGTTATAATTTTAGGAGTTATTAATTTTTGTGTGAGAGATTCAAGTCTTTATTTCTAATGTAAAAATTTATTTGAACCAAGAAGCTCTGTTAACATCATTCAATGAACCATTCCATGTTAAATAACTTGTGTGTTTTAAAATTCATCAAGAATGTGGTTTGAAAGTTCCAGTAACACTGAAAGAAAGTATTTGATGAAAAATGTATAAT
>WOGO01000324.1:0-25376 GCA_015342085.1 Leptinotarsa defecta
GAAGAACGACAGCTTTCGAAGCAGGAATGCGATGAAAGTCAAAGAAAAGGAAAAAACATGTTATGATATAAAAAAGTCAAATGGAATTTTGTGTTCGGTTTTTTTTTATACTTGTCATTGAAACTGAAAGTCAAATTTGGAAATTCTGTGGTAACTCAATTGAATCTTTGCTCACATAATTCGTATCATCTGATGAATTAGCTTCGAAAATGGAAAAATAATGTTAATATTATTTCAAAAGCGAAAAGCCACCCCTTTTGGATACAATTTTTTCATATCAGAATATCTATTCTTAAAGATTTTCGTTTCACAGTTGAAAATTTTATTTTGTCTTATTCGAACATGAAGTTCTCAATATCGATGAAAATTTTTGTGGCCTACTATCATTTATACGGTTCATAGAAAAAAAACTACTGAAATAAAATCCTGTCGAAAAAGATTGAAAGTTATTTAAGCCTATTCGGTCGAAAATTCTCATAAAAATAAGAAACGAAAACATAAGTTATTCGTATACCTGGTGTGGATGTGTTTCTGATAGATTTGGATGTGTTATTTAAAAAAAATTGGTTGTATTCCTTTTGGGCCACCCTGTATGTATATTTAGGAATAGGATATTGGGTTTTCAATCAAATGCAGCTCCATAAAATAAAACTACTTTATTTTCACAATACGTCTAGCTTTTATTTTAATCTTGATCTTTTTAAGGACATTGAAAATTAATAAAATGAAAAAGAATGTTTAAAATACTAATAAGTAAATTCAGTAATTGCTATTTTATAAACAATGACTATTGAATAAAAATTTGACAGTGCTGTTCGATGTCAAACCTTCAACGGAATTCTACTTTTATAACATTTCTCCATCTTTATACAAAATCTTCCAGAATATCGTCTGGTCGAATAATCTCTCAAAAAAATTATATAAAAGTGAATAAAAATTCCTCCGCAATCACGCAACATTTTTTTCAAAACAGTGTACAAAAGCAGATTTGATTAAAACGAAAATTTTGCACTCAGAAAACATCCAAGGAGATTTTTCTAGAGGTGACGGAAAACAATAGAAATCCAAGTTGCATGAATAAAAAACCAATATTGAACATTTCAGGTCGTTTCAATTATTAAAAATATCGACATCATTAATATCGGATATGTTATCCGATATAAAATATCATTTACAAATATTTATATTACTTACTGTAAACATAAAGAATTGAGTTATTTGAAACTGCATCTGACTGAATTTATTTTTTCCACTTACCAACTTCAGTCGTTATTCTTGAAACTGTATGAATCTCCATAAATTATATTTATTCAGAATTTGAACGAAACACTTTAATGCTGATGTACAGTAATTAAAATTTTTTCCGAAATCTACAAAAGATAGTTCATTTAAAACTCCCTGAACAGACGTTAATTAAACAATTACCAGAATGACTTTCAAAAATAGAAATGTAAGCACCAATGATTATTTATTTCTATTAACTGCACGATTAGGGGTACAAAGAGAATGAATCGAAAAAATATCCTCATTTTACGTATGGAAGATAGTGAGTAAACAATATATAAACGCTAAGTGCATTATACTAGCAACGAATATGAGAAAAAATCAGAAAACAATATACCAGAAACCGATAATTAATTATAAATAGAAATAGATTTTATATAGTTTTAAAATTCAAGTAAAGGTAACCTCAGTTTTTCAATATCATTGCAGTAACCATTGAAGGATCTGGCTATTCTGAAAAAAGGAATGTATTTACCTGAATTGATTTTTCTAAATGGGGTTGTAGAGAAATGATGGTTTCGCAAGTCTCCACAATGAAATATTTGTTATCAACTTTGGAGAATCGACACGATTACTGAATATTCTGTGAAAAACATTTGACATTTTTCTTCTAAATGTAACAGATACCAGGGAATATTTTTTTAAAACTGAACGGAGGTTTGCATTGATTATAGAAATATCTGTTTTCCGGGGTAATTATTTGACAAATTTAATTTAAACACTTCCAATGCTCTGTTGGAAAATCGTATATTGTGGACTCCAAACGACAAATGCAAAGTTCAAACGACCATATATATAAGAGTAATATAGATTTTGCAGAGTTTTTGCGTTTCAGAAATGCCTTGTAGTTCTAATAATGACTCCCTATAAACAATTACACATATTAACAGTTTAAACTATGTGAGATTTAAAAATAATTTTGAATTTCATAATTATGAAACAGACAAAAGGCAACATGTTGTATTTAGATTCGTTAATGAGCTAATAAATGATGCTTTGACCAATCATCGAAATTGAAGAACAATCAACTCCTGCAGGACGCTCCTGCTACGGCGGATTTTCCTGCTGCTAGCGGTAAGTCATCTGACTTACCATCTCTTTCGTGCTTTGATAAAACAGAGTTATGCTCACGATTAGGCGGGGATTTATCAAAAACCAGATGTAATGTAATACGCGAGATGACAGATAACATTCATATTACCGACAAATTCTACCGAGCCACCTGGACAAGTTTTCTTCGGGTGGCATTAGTGTCTCTCGAAGAGGCATTATGGTGAACGTAATTAAATTAATGTCCAGTTCAAAGATTATCTTCTGCACAAGACCGAAAATGTCAACTGAATTCGGCTGTAGGTTCAGGGATTTATCAATGAATTACTGGGGTCGATTTAAGTTTGACGAAAATTGGGAAGATTCAAAAACAAACTCGATTTTTTGGAACCGTCCTCTGCTCTTGATACGGAAAAAATCCTGCTGGTGAGAGAAACAAAAAGATTTGCATATACAGTTGAGAAAACATCGGAAAAACACAAACATGTTTGAAAGTCACCAAGTGAAAGAATATATATTGAAAAATGAAAGTGATATCATCAGTATTAAATAGATGAATGGACAATAATTTGATTTTTATAATAATAATCAAAATTGCGAAATGAAATTTGTTATTGTGATGAAATAAAAAGGATTCAGTTTTATGTTTCTTATTTATTCATTTCCATTTGGATTTGTTTACCATTCATCTAGGCTTTTTATATAGTATGAACTGTTTTGAAAAACGTGTCAATTGATGAGACAATAAAAAGCAGTTGGACTAACATGCAATAGACAGACGTATTCAATAAAAAAACGTTGCAGTCGAAAACTGAATTTGTGAAATAAAATTACATAAATTCAAATTACGTGATTTATATTCCAAATTCAATGTCATTTTTCATTATCAGAGTGTACTGAATACTGAGTAGCTTGAGGATATTGTTGACATTGATTTGAGTTGTGGAATGAAAAAGACAAATCATCTAATTAATATAGCTCTAGAGATGTGTGGGTTTATGGTTTATGAATGAAGGGTATATATTTCAAAACTCAGGATCATATTATTTTTGATTTTTTACTTCTTTGATTGACGTCTTGCTTATTTTGTGGTAATAGATTGGAAAATAGACACTTTTGTCTATTTTCCAATCTAGTTTTATATTTGTTGAAACCATCATGGAAAATAGACAAAACTGTGTTTTTATAGTGTATCCACAGTGATAATTTTTGATACTTTCCAAAACAGTAACATCAACCTGAATGAATATTCATAGTAACAGTTAGTAAATGTATTGTTAAAAAGTTCTAACTTGTGGAGTTAATTCACTTCATTGGTAATCAGTTCTTCAAAATGAACCAATTACAAAAGTAACAAGTAAATGTTGCAAAATAGTGGTGCAAACTGAAAAAATATTGGAAAATGCTCCTAAATCTACTTCGAAAACATGTATCAATTTCAAAGTGATGAAAATACGAAAATGTTATTCGCAGAAAAAAAATAAAAACGGAAAAATCTGTTCATAAGAAAATTTTTTGCAGAATATTTCTATAATCGATGGTATACTATAATAGTATACTTTCATACATACATAACCAACGAAATCCATATATTAATTTGCTTTGGTAGGAGAAATTGTAAAAATGGAAATATATGAAAAAGTTGGCAGAAAACATGAGCTAGAAGAAATTATTCATCTGTCAGCATAATTCTAGAAATCATTCAAAAATAATTATCCACTAAACTTAATTATTTTTCGTGACTTTTGGTTGTAATTTAGCTAACGACATAACCTCAAATTCACAAAACGGCTTTAAATTTGAGTTAGAGAAGTGTTAAATTAACGTCTCTCCCATCATCGTTCCATATGTTTTTGACTTTCTTAACGCAAACCGCATTTTGCGATGATCAAATTCATAACCGAGGAGCAGTTGCTTTAGACAATTTCACGTTTTTCTCTGCCTCCATCAATCATATTCACCTGCAGTGGAAAAAAGTCAAGAATGCCATCGAGGTCGTCCACCTATTACCGAGGAAACATTAAAAATAAGAGCTATAATAAACTCACAGTAATTGAACGATATGAGTGACATAACCTTCCGACGGAACTGAGTGAAACCCACATCACGATCTTTTTCACAAGTGAATTATAAATATTATTGGCCTATAAATTGTGCGTAATTTGTTGTTATTACGGCAATTTCACGGAGTTTATTTGTGACGCGGACTCCGAAGAATTTGGAAAATTGAAATTCCTCATCGGCTGTCCGGTTCAAAAGGACCGACGCGATATCGAGAAGAACCCGATGGGGCTTCAGCGCTGTAGACAATATGATTGATGAAAACCACTCAAAGACAGATATTTTTCACCTGTATTTATCCCTGTTATTTAGCATATTTCATTGGTTCCGAAAGGTGGCAGTCCTTTTTCGATTGTTATGCAGATATTCAACTATTCTTCGACAATGTCGTCCAAAGGCAGTTGCAGATAGAGCAGATTGCCAGGGGCAACAAAGTAAAGGGGCCACAACCAAAAGCGGCTTTTAGGTTTTTCATTTATCTGCTGCAAAAGCAGCACAATACCGGACCTTTTCTTCGTATCGCTTCTCGCAAGTGACGCATGACTTCTAGATAATACTCTTTATTGACCGTACGACCATGTAGAAGAACTCCTGATGCACTAAGACTTCGTTACAGCCCCCTCCTAAAATTTTATTTAACCTCTGCATTAGATTATTCGGAGAGTTACTATTTGATACAGATATTTTATCATTTCATGCCCTCAATTTATGTTCTCTCTTAAATATTGTTTTAGAACAAAATTCCTTTCAGTTCAATAATCAATATTTTTCACAGAATCCAGGTCTAGCTATGGATAGCAATTTGTCCCCTCTTTTAGCGGGGATTTTCATGGCTGATTCAGAACATAACCTCTAAGCTTTTCCTTTATACAATCAAATACTGTTTTTTAACGATAATTATCAAGAAGTAAGCCTTCTATTAGATTGTATTAACTCCTTACACTCTTCTTTAGGATTTACTATGGAATTAGCAAAAGACAACTCTCTTCTTTTCTTAGATTTATTGATCAACATTGGTGTTTCCAAACTTGAATTTTCTATTTATAGAAAACCTTTTTCTTCTTGCCTCCCATATTCTCATAAGTTTGCAGCTTTTAATTCATTGGTCCATAGACAAATAGGTCATAATAATGATTTTCCTGCTCATCTAATCATTAGAATCTATAACAAACACAGAACTAAATGTCTTAATCGTGGTTCAATCTCTACTAATAGCTCCAATAAATATTGTTCAATTCTTTTTTTAGGTAAAGTTTCACATGATATTTCAAATATTCTCAGACGTTATTGTAATGATATTAATGTTTTATTTTATACTATGAATCCTGTTTCCAAATTGTTAGTCAAAACTAAAGATAAAGTACCAATTTCTCACAAATCAGGCGTTTACAGAACTTCGTGTTCACAACCAAATTGTTCTGCACAATATTTCGGTCAAAGTGGTAGGAAAATTAAAACAAGAGGTCTTGAACATGTTAAATTAATTGACTATTTTAGAAACCTACGCTTAGATGATTATAACACTAAAAGTTCATTCTCTTACCACATTTCTAACCGATATTGACTCTGATCTAGATATTTTACATGTCTGCCAGAAAGGAACTTTACGTAATATACTGGACATTTTTAAAATTAATTCTGCTATTAATAACCCCAATGTTATATCTCTTAACTTGACTTGACTGCCAAAAGTTTTCCAATTCTAATAATTTTAAGTAAATTTCTTTTTCTTTTTTCTTCCATAAACCCTCATCTTTGCAACAAGATGGCACGTATAGATGGTATGTGATCTGATTTCTCAGAACACGAGTCGATTTGTATGGGTTGTCTCTCCTCTTGTTATGTTCCGTGTTTGTGGATCTCTATTCACTGTTCCATGTCATCTCTAGTTCATTTCTTGATATAATTTTGACAGTTGATTCTCCTTTCTCATTTAATTGATTTCTGATATTTTCTTTATAAGTCGTTTTCATGTACTGGTTGATGTATTTGATGTTAATGAGTGGGTATCAAGGCACCCATAGTTCAATTATTGAGAAATATGATGTGATAAATTTCGCCATTCTCTACCATAAAAAATAAAATTTAAAAAAAATTCATTATTATTAGTATGTCATTATGACCATTCTTTTCATTAACAATACGTGATGATTCGTTTTCTTTTCCATTATAAAATATAAAACATTTTCTTCTCCAGGTAAGTTCTTTATACTGCAACTATTGTTACATTGTTCTTCGTTTTATTGTAGAAGTTTAAATATTAGCTGATGATGAACCTATATATGTTCAAAACATGTTCTAATTGATGGTTTTACCGCACTAACTTTTGATGGTGACATTAAATTGTAGGGACGACTTTGAGTTTCATTCCTCACAAATTATATTTAAGAAAATGTAACAAATACAGTGCAAAATTTGGACATAGTTTTCAGTAAATTAAAGTTATTCGGCTAACAGAATCCCTGAAACAAGATACTTTCAGTACCAAAAGATACCTATCGAAAAACAACTATATTCTGAGTTAATACCTTGACGGTTATTAGATTACAACTGAAAAAGCTTTAGGCAAGATAACCCACATATTAGCATCAGTGCCAGTTTCAAGTCGTAGGAATTCAGATAACTTAAAACACCTGTTAGGTGTTTTAAAATCCATATGAGAACATATTTCATAATATTTTATCGCTAGTGCACGTCCAATATCAACTTCTGTCTCCGTTGAGATACGGAGAGAAATGAAACCATATTCAAGTGTTCCCAATACCAGTTTCTACTATTAATTTCTAGATAAAAGTAAATTCGTCTAATTAACTTTCAAAAATAAACATTCCAAACCATTTCCTAATGGCCAATTTAATCACATTTTATTTTCAATGCGTGATGTTAACGTTTCTGTTTATTTCATTTATCAAATAAACAAATTTCTCTGAAATACATGTTTACACGGGTTCGGTAACCTGGATTTCGTTCTCTATAACCTGGGTTAAGTTTCTGTTCGAGCTTTGTGGCGAGTGGGGTCAATCAAAGAAAGTGACAGTTGAAATTTTTAGATAATATTTGTTTTTGCTATAAATATCAATATAGTAGTGTGGATATGTTTTTTTGAGGGTGGGGATGTGGAATTAGCAAAGAATTCAATTGAGATTCATTTACCAGTGGAATGCGTAACCAAAATTATACAAACACTTTTGCTTTTCTACTGGTGAATACTTGAATATTCGTCATTTCAAGAGCTCCTCCTTTGCTTTGTGTCACATCGGATTCGATTCGAAATAATGTGGGCGATGTAAAGAAAACCTGTTCTCTTACACCGCATCTTTAATGGACACCAGTAAATCTGTCATTTTTATTAGATAAAATACCGACTGACGGGTTGGTAATGCTTCCATGTCAACAACGGAGGAAACATAAACAATGACAATTGTTGCTTGAAATTGTAACATCTGGGTTTGGAACTGTTATCAAACTGAACTTATTTTGCGAGGTTTTGAGTGGTAATGAATAACCCAGTTTTTCTCTAGCGGGGCTATAATATATTGAAAACTTTTTGAACATATCTGAGTACAAATTTGTTTCATTATATTTTGTTGAAAGCGAATTTAATTTTGATAAAACAGATTCAAAACACGATATGAAGAATCCAGATGAGCTAAGTACAAATAGGCTTATTCACCAATGAAAAGATTGGAACTCCACAATGATTGTGCCAATGATTTCACCGTAATTTTATGCTCGTATTATCTGTTCTGAGTAAATTAGATATGTATTTCCCTTGAGAATCAATTTTCACAATTTCTCTGCCAATTATTTGACCAACTGCTTCGGTTTTGTTCATAATGAGAAATAAGTTATTTGCGGCAAATCCTTTCTGCAAACAAATAATTCATTCATGAATGCAAATCATTCATATACATGACAAACAGCACTGGGTCTAATATTGTTCCTTGAGGCACACCAAGGTGAACGTTATTCGATAACCAAGCTGAGATCACAATATATTCCCAAACTGCCCTCTGTTGTACTGATTGATTTTTGGCAAAAACACAAATGTTACAAATATATAATGAAGGGTTCATTAGAAAATTTTGAATGCACTTTAAAGTATCGTTATTGGCCTTTGAAATTCTCATCAGGATTATTTTTTATAGATGACATTTTTGAAGTCTTTTTTGAAACTTAGGTATATAGGCAGTTCGTCATATCCCGAACGTTTATAAATCAGTTTATTTATTGCTCTTGATAAATGCCTTCTCCAGAATGTCCATATTTTCATGTGGCCACTCCAAAACTAACTGGAAACATTTTTTATCTTTTTGGTTGAAATGTTCACTTCTTCATTTACCAGAAATGGAAATATGTATCAACAGGTTGATATCTTTAGCAGCTCCACAAATACCATCAAAATTGAACTGAGTCGCATTATTTCCTGAAATATTTCCTATGAATATTCTATACTATTTCAACATTACATTGCTTTATTTTTATACTACATATATATATATTATTATTATTATCTTTAGTTCAGTTTAAGATTTTACAATTTTTTTTTTCTTTTTTCTTCATGACAAAATTGTACTGTGACTTTTATCACTATATATTGCGTTTTATATTGTATTATGTATTTATTGAATTTATTATCTTTAATTTAGTTAAGATTTTACAAATTATTTTTTCATAACAAATTATAATTGGGACTTCCCGTTGAATAAATAAATAAATAAAAATAAATTTGACAGTTCTTCAGATACGATTCAGAAAATGATTTCCAGAATAATTCGGGGTCATTCAGAAACTTTGATTAACCGAATTTTGGACTAAAAACATACATAAGCTCGCTTGCGAAGGAAAGGATGCTTTGTTTTGTTAAGAAATATATTTTATATCATGTCATCAACTCATAATCAAGAACAAATCTATGATTAGATGGAAAATATAAACCAACGTCCCCAGTGAGTAGTATCGACTACTTTCCTAGCTAGTACCAAGAAGGACATTAGATTGATTACATCCGACGGACTTTCGCTTTGGGATATGAGTTATGTTGGACCATTAGCAGGAACAAATCAATAAATGGAATTAGGGGCTTTATCCTCGTCTATTCGGGACAGATCTAACCTAGACGTTATTGCCAATCTGAAGAAATGAACTTTAAAAGTTCAAGCCAGTCTCGAACATGCCTACACAGTAGGATGAATGGACTGACGCCTATCAGAAAACAACTACTCTACTGGCTAATACCACGAAGGGCGTTGGGTTATATCCGACAGGCGCCAGTGCAGGAAACTTCACAGAAAATTTCCTGCATATGCAGTTGGCAATACAACTGAAAGAGTCGACCTTCAATTTTGGAAACAGGCACACTTGCAGACCGGTTTCGAGCTCATTAGCCACTATCTCATGGCCACTAGCTCATAGCTCACTAGCTAGTGGCCATAGCCACTAGCACTGATAGTGCAAGATAGTGGCCATCATTTACCTAAAGTCAATGATATTCCATAATTGAAAATCGGAATTCTTTCATAGTATTTTATTCCTCTTCCTAAGTTGGAGCGAAACAACAAAAAGTCACTCCATCTAGTAGACGAGGTACTGGTTTTTGAGCCGTCTGTATATATGCGTATTGCATTTGTAGAATCTGACTCAATGTTCTGTTTTATTTGTATTTTGTAGGGTTTATTAAATACAAACCTGGGTTTAATTGCATCGCTGGTTGCCTGCAGCAGAGAAAATAACCCGTACAGAAAATCACAGAAGTTTGGTGATTTTTGAACAATTGTCCAAGGAAGGCGAATAAAAATATTGAAGATACAGTGCATGATGTACTACTATTAACGTACTAATACTTCACTGTGGAATTTTCTCCAAATAGTTTACAAAACACCTGTTTCAATATACAATAGCTTGGAACAATATGATGTTAGTGGTGTATCGAGTATTAGCCAATATCATTTCGTTGTGTTTATTAGGGTGTTTTCTTAATTTTCACTTATTATCAGATATATTAGATATCTATTGGGTTTCAGACGTCAGATTTAGTAACATTCTGTAAACTAGTATCATTTTATCATCTCAGTATCATAGCTCAAAAACAATACGATAAAAACGAACTCCCTTTGAGCCATCAGTCATTTTCGTAGACCACCAGTCCCCTCAAATAACTCAAGAAGAAAAAAACGGCCAGCGAGGAATATTGTGTAGATAACAAAAAACGCAGGCGACTAGATCAAACCTGCCGCGTTTCAATTATGAACGTCAATATATCCAGAAATTGACAACAAATTATGGTCCTTTGTATGAGACCGATCGTTCATCATCAATTAAACAAGACGGCCACTTTTTATTAGACTCGAGGCATAAGCGGTTATGATATGATGCGAGCTACACGAGTAGCTGTCAAGCTGGCATTCTCACGAAGTCCTGGAGGTTTTTTGTGCACAGGTTTAGCATTTTCGGCTGTTATTAATATTGTTCAGGAGGCATTTCTGGAAATGAGACTAGATAGAGTTTCATTTTTACACATATTGATTGGTAACTATTGAGGTTTTAACGAAGTTGAATGTTGAATGAATTTAAAATGAATGAACTATGAAGTTGAGGCTCAATATTTCATATGCAAATTTCATTGACCGGGAAACCTACTGCTGAGGTTAGAAGTTTTGACAAAAAACATTTTCTAGTCGCAGCTAACATTTACTGGCTGATATCCACCTACAGATCAACAACGATATAACTGTTTTTATTAACACACTTTTATCAGCTTCACTTGTATATTTGTTCCTAACCGACTCCTTTGAACTCGATTTGGACTAACTTTAAACGGACAGATTTGTTTTGAACTCTCATTATCCTGAACAGGATCGCCAGGATTAAAAAATTCCGATTGGTCCGTTGGCCGAGTGGGTTAATGCGCAAGTCGTAATCGACGCGAAGCAACGGCCTGACCAGGCATAAGGTCGAATCCTGTCCATGACTAGAAACAAATATTCATTTTTTGTCAACAATTTCCGGGATTCGTGCCTTTCTAGGGTGGGAGCCGTTTTCCGTTACCTGTTACAACCATGATAGACATAAAATCCACCATCGACAGCTGATAAGGCAGACATTAAAATCACCTCAATACTCTAGAATCACCACAATTATCCAAGTAAACTTGGGTACGATCTAAGGAATCATAACACCTCAATAAGACACACATTAAAATAACTTCGAGGAGATTGTCATATGACTAAAAAAACACGCTTTATTAGCAACACAAACTAAAAAATAAAATATAATTAGAAACTAATTTAAGATTGTGTTGAACATCGATAATAAGTGCTATGACTTGATGTAACTAATAACTTTTGATAAGACTGAAATCAGAATAAATCTATTCACAAAAAAATCACTTTTGTTGTGAAAGAGCATGGGGTGATAAATATCCATTGTTATAAATACTTGATTAAGAGCTGTTCGCCAGATTGGAGCCCATACATAAAAAAGAATCCTACACCGAGCCATCAAATTACAGACCAATCTCGATTATTTCAATTTTTGCCAAATTATTCGAAGTCATCTTAAAAATCCAAATGACATCTCATTTTGAATCAGAAAATCTCTTTGTTCAAGAACAATTTTGTTTCAGAAAAAATCATTCAACCACATCGGCCATTAGTAGACTAACACAAGTAGTGCAAATTACATGGACCTGACTACATTTCACATGATATTTAACTCGAAAAACTTCAATATTATAATATTCACGAAGAATGTGTCAATTTGATAAATTCTTACCTAGAGAACTGAGTCCAGTTCGTTCTCTTCCAAAACAAAAAAATCTTCTCTATTCAATGTATAACATGGTGCCCCTCAAGGATCCGTTTTAGTACCGTTGTGTTTATGAATGACCTGCTCTATTCATCTCCACTGTCAAGAACAACTCAATTATACAAATTTTGACCTAATTTTAATGACAATCAGACTTTTAGTGTAACTTTTCATCTCCTTTTCCAAGCTTTTTTTGTACCTATTAGTTTTGTGATTGTTTAGGTACAACTTAAAGTGACTTGTGTAAACACTCTTGTGTTCTAGCACCAGTGAAGAATTTGAATTTGAATAATAAAAATGTAATTTGAAGCATCCTACGCTTTTTTTCAACATTTTCTATTATTTATATATTTTAATTTTTCAGTTTGTGTTGCTATCAAAGCGGCTTTTTTTTCGTTTTTTCAGACTACTATTTATCTTTTTATTTTTTTACCTATTTCTTCCTCTTCAAAGTATTCTTCCTCAGATAGCAATTTGGTTTTCATCTCCTCAATCGTCGCAAAACGCCATCCTTTCGTGAGTCTTTTCAATCTTGGTAACAGGAAAAAGTCGCAGGGGGCAAACATAGCCCGCGGAATTTCAACCTTCACCTTATTTTTACAACAATCCACCAATGCCATTCAATCAATTCACCAATTCAACTCCAGAAATTTCATCAAAATTCTGATTACTCCACTGGCTTCCGCGGGGTTCGAAAAAATTATAAGCAAATGAAAGTAAAGCATATGCCTGTCTCATTTTCCATGATAACCTTCTTTCAGCTCGATTCGTTCAATCCAGTATCTTCCGCGGTAATGATCTCTTCTTCATTCTCTCTAGTCGCTCACCACCCATCCATTTCTTTAGATTTGGAAACAAAAAATTGTCGTGGCTGAGAACTCTAGAGAATATGTTGGATGAGGTAGCAGTTTATAGTCCAATCTATAAGTTTTTGCCATCGCAACCATTCATGTGTGCACCTGTTCTTGTTGAAACACTTTTTTTGGTCGAAGCAGTCGATTTTGCTTCGGATTTGCTTATGATCCTATCCTTCTCAAGATAAACAATGTGAATGACACTGCATGTATCTCAAAAAACCACGGCCATGCTCTTGTTGGTTGATGTACCCAATTTGGTCTTCTTTGGTACATGTTCACTGTTTCATACTCACTATTGCGTTTGTTCTTTGATCTCCGTTGTACTGTGATGGATCCATGTTGTGTCCACGATTACAAAACTACACAAACACCCCTTTAAAGTGGTAACACGATTGAACTTATGGTGGAGTATTCGCTACACCCTTCTTGCGGATAGCTTTTTCATGTTCAAATATCCATTTATCCGATCTGTTGAGATGCCTACACCCTCAGCCATCCCATGTACTCTGTTTCTTCAATCGTCAAATATTATTCCATGAATATTGTGGCTATTTTTGGGCAACCTGAACATTCAGCATCACGTGTGTTACACCTACAGCCGAATTCGGTAAACCAATTTTCAACCATTGAAATTGATGGTGCAGAAATTCTGTAGTATTTATCAAGTCTTTATTTGGTTTCAGAGATGACTTTTTTACTTATGGAGCACATGAAATTCACTTTTTCCTGGCTTTAATGGCTGTCAAACACATACTGAAGCACACAGCTTGCTTAAAATTTGACAGAATCATATTATAAGATGGCAGTTGGTGGAAGCAGTGTAGCATTTAAAGCTACTACGCGGGAAATTCAAAAAGTCACTGACTCATAAAACAGCTCTCGTATATTTTGATACACTACAGCTAAATTACGAGGCAAATGTACTTAGTTATCGCTGACTGTCCATCAAAAATAGCAAAGATTCTTCAAACAATCGAACAGAGGGTGACAGTTTTACTTGCGTACAACATCAATTCATCAAATCGAAACGACTTCGTTCGGAGATCAAGCTTGTAACATTAAAATTCACAAAATTCAATTCAGCCCCATCGACTAAATGAATCGTGATGGAAATCCGCGTTATCTCTACTGGAATGAGGGATGTGCCTTGTCTGTGATCATTCCGACCATCCCGGGTCGCAAAAATCAAATTTCAAAGCTGCCAACCAACCGGTTGATTATTATTGCATATGTACAACGGGCCTGACCAGAAACGGGTACGGTATCAAAGGCGGCCTCGGCTCGTTTACCCCTTTTAAAAGCCCGTTTCTTTCGCTTGGCCTACCTCCGCAGACACCCCGTTTAATGAGATTATTATATGGAAAGGGTGGCTGCAAAATGGCGACTCGAACCCTTTATTAATTCGAACAAATTAAAACACGGACACCGTGATATTAATCTGGAATTTCGTTTGATAAGCTTTAACGATCTTATTGAGCGGTTGGCTGCCTGGGGAATGTTGTAGCTATTTCGATGGAGATGAACTTGATTAAAACGCAACAGTAGATGAAATATTGCGACTTGAAGGACGTGAAGAATTGTTTTGAATGCCATTTCGAAGATTGAGGTTTCAGAGCACTACGTTTCAAATCTTTGAGAAATAAATACAGGATGTTCCCCAATGCCATGCTGATAATCTGTAAAAATATTGATGAAAAATCCCTATTTTCGACTATCCATCTATCGATAAACTTCATTTTCCTTCAAGAAATGTTTTCATTTGAAAATTGGCCTCCTGTGGCTTTCAGGATATTCAGAATTGATCTTTTTTGGATTTGTATGTGAGATAAACTTCTGTGTTATATCTTTCCTTCATTTTCCCCAATTATAAATCCATATCCTCAAATATTTTCAGATACAACAAGAGGTTGAAATTTCCAAATATTGTGTACTTTTCTTATACCCCTCGTATATTCATTACTCCATTTTGCAACACGGATGCCATGTCTGTTATTTTTCGAGTTATAATCCTTCTAAGACTTCCAAATTTTTACACGACATTCTTGGCCAGGCAATTTTACTCACTAAAAATGGATTTCCAATACCATGCCTCCTACTGTATGTTTCCATATTTCATACCTTTCAAGGAATATTTGATCTTCCTGCGATATAAAGGGTCTTCAAAGTTATTTCACGAGTCTCTTCTATTCACACTATTTGTTGATAATTACCTCAAATTGAATATTCATAAATGTTCTGTTGAATCAGATTGTAAAATATTTTGTAACGACTGAATCTGAATTTGATACTGAAAATGAAAATATCGATAGATGTACAGGTATAAACAACTTGGACATTTTTTTTTGATCATGAACTGTCACTATATCACATTTTCAAAAGATTATTTCGCCAGCTAACAGATAATGCTAATTTTAGGTAAAACAAAGACATCAAAACAATATTACCAATATTTCGTGAATGATGACCAGTTTATTGATCTTTCGGTACGCGACACAAAAATGACAATGAGACAAAATCATACAATCTCCAGTCCAGTAATTTTAGGGGGTTTGCCTAGGAAAGTGGATATACCCAGCTATAAATTTGTATAAACTTCGTATTTTGGCATCATAAAAGTATTTTTAAAATTCGCATATGATTCGACGGCCGCAACTTCAAAAATTGGGGGTCAAAAGTCAAAACAACCGACTTTTTGCAGGTTTTTTGCCAATATCTCGTTTCTAACAATACAGGCCTAAATCGACCTAAAATGACTGAACAATTCTAGTTTTTATTCTTGTAACATCTGGTTTCGACAACTGCATAGGTGAAAAAACTTAATTGAACCCATTGAGACATAAAAAGTCATTGCAGTAGATCATTTCCCAAAATGCAGTCGTAAATCAAATTTTACCAAACCGCCACCTGCTGCTGCAAATGTCACACCGAAAAATCTATAACCATCTCCCAGAAACATTGCACTCTCTCCAATATTTATCAGTTTACTGACCTGACGTGTATCACACCGTGACGAATTCCAACCCAGCCGAAAATGTTTGTTTTTGTTGCATCCTATACCTTCGTCGAGAACCACAGAAAGTCGAGTAACGCTTTCCAAAAAAGTGCTTCAATAAAAAGGAAATCACGCTCCATCGGGTACCGATATTCTCTAATAAATTTGTCACTCCGCAAAGCATAACAGAGAATCGGTACTTAGCGTTCAACAAAAGGATTTATGCTTATTAATAGAAACAATAAAATTTCGAATCGATTTCGTCTTGCGGCATATTATTCTATATTTTTTTGAGATCGTTAGTCATGAGTTAATGGGAATTTCCTTTGCGTTGTGTTGTAATCGTTCGAAAGTTGTGGTGGGAGACAGAGGCGTACTCAGCGCTCGGGTGTATCAGAAATTTCCTTAAAAAATTATGGAACTATACCCCATATGATTCAAAGAGGAAGCAGCCTGTTGAAACGATATATGTGATACCATTTCCAAGCAAAACAACGTGAGAATTACGAATTCGATACATACAATATTTGCTCTTCCTTATTTCCAGTGTCATAGCTCTCAATAGTTCCGAAAATGACAACTTTCCAGACTTTTCTACACAATACTATAGAAAAAAAAAACAAGGACCTACACCACATCCTTCACACTTTATGAAACTTTTTTGACGCATTTTCTTGACAACATTTTTTAAATGAACATTTTAAATACCTATGTACTTGTTTTGTGGTGACATCTTTCCATTTTGTACCGTGCAATATACAGGATGATATATTTTCAGTATCCTATTGAAATCTCCATTTTTACTTTGAATTTTCAAGTGTTCTGTTGAATGTACTCTGCACCCAGGGTATCAATTATGGGGATAAAGGTTTCTAAGGACCCCGGGTGCTATCAAAAAATTATAATCGCTGAGTTTTGGTGACTATAGTCAACAAAAGTTGACAAAATTACATTTTCGTGTCTAACTATCATTTTTCGAATGGCGACAAAATCAACATGCAATGGTATCGTTGGAAACAGAATAATTGTGCTAATATTGTTCAGATCAGTTAACAGGGGTTAGCTACTTAGGTTTTCTTCAAAATGAAATCGACGATCATCTAAGTAATCTGCCTTTAGCAGATTTACGGCAATAGCAGAAACGATCTTGATTACTTTATAGAGCATTTTACTAATCAATTTATTGCAACCAATGGTCCAAAACGGTGGCCTGCCCGCTCTCCGGATCTGATTGTGCTAGATTCCATCATTTGTGGACCTCTCAGCAAACGTAGGACGGGTTGTAGAATGGTGTTATCGAAATAACTTGTCGCTGAACCCGGATAAATGTAAGGTCATGTCCTACAGTTTGAAAACGAATATCTTGATCTTTGATTATTCAATAGAAAACGTTTCCCTGGTGAGACCAGAAACATTTACTGATCTTGGCGTCACATTTGACACTGCACTATCATTTAATAGGCTTATTGATAATGTTGTAACCTCCTCCTGACGTTTGTACGGATTAATTGCACGTAAGAGTAGTGATTTCAAAGAAACTTTGACCTTAAAAATTATTCTATGCTTTCATAAGATCAAAGTTATAATACGCGTTAGTTGTGTGGAGCGCCTTTTATCAATATCACATTGATAGGATAGCAATTCAACGACGATTTTTGAAACTGCTAAGCCTAAAAACCGATGGCATTCATCCTCCAAAAGGAACAACCCACTCTGAATTGCTAAAAAAACATAACTTTTGCAGTCTCGAAAGAAGGCGTGAATATTACAGTGTCACACTAACCTATAAAATTATCAAAAGCGTAGTTGAATGCCCAAGATTACTGGAAAAGTTTAATATTTGCATTCCTAGAATTTGTTCCAGACACCCGAGTACTTTCTATATGAAAACATCTCGCTGGAGAATTCTCCGATCCATACTATGTGTAAAGTGACAAATTCTGTTATCGATAGTTTAGATATATTCAGTTGCAAATTGTCAAATATAAAAACCCACTTCCTAAAATAATTGTTTTGTCACCTATATGAAATGTGTAGTCTTTTTGTAGTCACTTGTTTGTATTGTTAGTAGTGTTTGTAGACTTTACAGTCACTTGTTTGCGATGTATTTATTATACTCTGTTATTTCCTGCTTTGTAATTGAGCTATGTCCTGTAGAGTGTTGTATTACAAATAAATAAATAACATTGGCCTCTTCCAAAAGTATTTTTCTAACAACGTTGTTACTTTTACCACAGATTATCATCGTTACGAATAAACCGTACTGCAACGTTTCTGATTTATATTTATCTGCCTATTGTTTGAGTACGGTAATGAAATTTTTTATTGACTGATCTGGTTTCAAAATAATATGTAGCACTCATTAAAAATTCTGTAAAAGAATTGACAGTTTTTTTATTGCTATCCGCTATTTTAAATGTAGAAAATATTTTGAATCCCTTTTCTTCTATGTAGTGAAGAAATTGGGCACATTGCGTTTTTTCGGGCTACTTGGAACTCTGCAGCAATTAAATAGTTTTGGAAACGAGCTTTCCAAAGCCGCTAATTTTCCGCCACATTGCCTGTATATAATAGTTGCAACCCGACTGTCACCCATCTTGATTTATTAATTTGCTCATTATAATTACTTTTCTGGAGTACCTGGCTGCGCCATGTAACTTGTTTGGTTAAATTTCGATTGGGATCCATGAGTATCTTATCACTTGTTTACCCTTCTATGTTATTCTGTATACTCCAGACACTGTTCCTTAAGTTATCTATTTTTTGTACATTCTTCCAGTACTTTTTTGTTATCTTCAGTTTATTCATGACTCTTTTTCTAATATAGGTCTGTCATCGATGACATGAGTAGATTTAACTCATGCGTGACAAATAGTCGTAATTTCACGAATAAATTGAGTGCCGAAGAGGCAATAAGACAAGTGTCTTATTTCGAAACATCGTTGTTCGCTATTGAGGATGACAGCGTTCCATGTTAGCGAAATTTTATCTTTTTCATATACTATAATATTCTGTAGCAATGCTGTGAAAGAAATCTGTTTCGATGCCACAACGAATGTTTGAAGTGCAAACACAAGTAGTTGTTTCGAAAGTATTCTTTTTTCGTATAATTCAGTGTTCATATGAATGCAGTTTGTTTCAAGAGGGCTTCTTCCAGTTGGTGTTTGAACGTTACTTCTTGTAAAGAGTTTATTTCGAAAGCAATTTCTTCTTCGTTTCTTTATAAGATTTCCACATTTTATGTATAGAGATCGTGGGAGGTCGAAAGCCAAAACCTTTCCCAAGATGATATTATTATTATTTTGATAACACTCAACGTAAATCGCAGTTTTCTTAACTCATGAAATATACCGTGGAAATATACGTTATTGCAGTAAAACTCTTCAAACTTTGTCCGAGATACCAAACACTGCACGCATCAAGTTTGTAGACGTAATCAGACTTTGGTAATGATTTGAGTTTGTTAGAAGCTACAAGTTTTGATGAGTTGTGTAGCTGTATCGATGAAAGGAATAATTTATTTTAAAAAACTGCATCTAGCCAACTGGATACAGCGAAATGACCGTCGGTTAGCCGTATTTTGGGAAATGATAGAATTCATATCCTGAAAATTGGCAAATATATGTTTTTCAATATACTTTTTAATATAAAAATAATGTCGTTTTTCCAACACGTACATTTCTGTCATATTCCAATCTTACCTGATAGCCTTTATACAGTACTAATTCATTAAGAAATAAATTTGAAAATTAGTCTAGCAATCTATTCAGTTTCTTTCTCTACTAAATGGATATTGACAGTTTTTGAGATATTTATTCCAAATAAGTCAAGTAAATCTTCACCATGAAAAGGCCTACAAATGTAAAACCCTGTATATTTTCACATGTTTGCTTCTCAGGCATTATTATAATGTGAATTTATTCAATACACCCCATATAAAAAATGAAGCGTTTTCGAGATATTCGAGGTATTCCCCTAAAAAATTTCACTGGGAATGTATTGAAAATAATGTATATGCAGAACTTGCAACAAGTGAGAATATGATTAGAAAAATTTCATTAACATTCGACCCCCAGATGCCGATGCTGCTGAAGAAGCTAATGAAAAGTACCGAAAGCTCGACAAATGTCAAAAGGTCGATTTTGGCGATAGTTTGAACTGTTGATTGTAAATAAGCCCATTATAGAGAATCTCTTAATTAACATACAACCTTTTCCATTAAAATTTTTGGAAGGGTTGATCTTTAGGGTGGAATGTTGAAAAAGAGTTGAAATATTCAATTTAAAAAACAATAGGTTTTCGAAAATAAAAATCGACCCCGCTTTTTTTAATTTATATTCTGGTATGGAAATACCGATTTCATTCCATCATTGATTTTCACATTGAATTCATATACCTCTAGATTATCTCATTATATAATATATATGATGGAATTGGCCGATACTTAATGAAAATCCACAACGTATTCAAGAAACACTTCATTGTGAGATTTTCATTAAACAGTTTCACAAAAATGCACAAGTGTTTCGCTATACAATAGCTTCTTCAGGCGTGTCTTTGTGCCTGAAAAAGAAACACTCTATTGTGAGATTTTCACTGAACTGTTTTACAAAAACGCAACACGTGTTTCGCTATACAATAGTTTTCTCAGGTGTGTATTTACGCTATGGTATAGCGAAACACATGTTGCGTTTTTGTGAATCTGTCATTCATTAGAAAATTACACAATATAGAATATAAGAGAGTTACAATATAAAATTTCACTTATTTAAACCCAGACCTAAGAATCTTGTTTAAATAGAAAGGGGTATATTTCAAGGAGAGATTAGTATTTGGAAAAAAATGGTTTTGGCTTTTTTCTTCACTATCTCTATACTTCCGAAGAAAACATCAGGTTTGAAAACTTATAGACCACGGCTAATAAACCCCGTAAAATTTGACAATTTGTTCCGAAGAAGTTTCAGATATCAGATATCATTCATAGGAAAGCTACACAATATAGCAGCTGATAGAGTTGCGATATAGAATTTCTCTCAAACGGAACCCTGTCATGTGTACCTTACCCTCAACTGTATTTTTTTTTTTTTCGAACAACTGACTAAAAAGTATCAATATGAAAAATGGATTTCTGTTCACTTTTTGTAGAAACCATTGGTTGAAACTTATCCATAAAAAAAAGTTTCAAGCGAGCCTGAACCCTTTGCTTGTGGTAACAAGAATACATGGATAACTTTCTATTCATTTAAAAAAACATAATCTACTACTTGGGTTTAGAAAGTTGACAATACTGATATTTCAGATAGTCATTTGATGAAGAAAAAAGTAATTTGAAAGTTGCTATGGGTCTATAATAATTTCTTTCTGTTTCAGGTAGCTTGGCTTTTTTGCACATTCTTGGCTTCTTGGATCGCTTCACACTGATGTAAGTTCATATTAATAACTTTAATCTGACCAATGCAAATGTACTACGACGAGTCCAATTTACCTATGTTATCATAAAATTGAAAACACTGATCTGCTGATGATTCTCATCGCTGTTTGCTATTAATATTATAGCCGTTTTTTTATTTTTTTTTTCAATAATTTTTACCTTACTATTTATTGTCAATTCTTCTTCGAGAAACTGCCGAGAAAATTTGAGTACAAAATAATGAATTTTCATTCACTTTTTGAAGAGACAATTGGCAAAATTTCATCCGTGATGATAAGTTTCAAGGGAGCCTTTGGATGTCGTAAGAATATAGAAAAAAATTGGATTAGTTTATAGTTATTCACAAAACAAAATCTTAGTTGACAGGACTTATATTTGAGATAGTCCCTACCGCATTCTTTCGTTAAAAAATCTCGAAGACAAGGCGCAGTCTGGTATTAATAATCTAATGATTTCTGTGTAAGTTCAATCGCAAGTATTGTTTGATGATAGACTTGTGAAATTTTCATAGTTTTCGTGAATTTTACAATCACAAAATTGACAAAACACAAGTTACCAAGTAAAGAGTCTCACCCTCGGGACAGTGTATGAAATCATACAAACTCTTTGATAAATAGGCAATTTCTAATTGTAGTATATTGTACTCATTTTGGATGATTATCTAGTTCCAAATTCTTCTTTCAGTGTTTGAAAATGTTCGTTTCTATTTAAAAAGCGATCTACTTGTTCTGAAACTAATTACCTTTTACCGAATTTTTAATGATACTTTTTCATCACCTCACCAAATTTCATATTTCTTATTTATTTTCATATGAATTTATTCAAAAATAGAGTGAACGAGGTCTGTTAAAAAAATAAGATAAATTTTCATTTTTCTCAAACAACATTTATTTATTCACCAATTTCTATTTTGTCCCCTTCAAAGTAGTCCTCCTGAGATATAATACACTTGTGACAGCGTTTTTTTCCAATCCTCGAAGCAGTTCTGATATGTACTTTTTGGTATATCTTTGAGCTCTCTCAGCGATTCGGTTTTTATCTCGTCATTTGTCGCAAAACGCAATTTTTTCATAGGTATATTGAGAACAGGAAAAAGTCGCAGGAGGCAACTCTGGGAAATACGGTGGCTGAGGCATGATTACGGTGTTGTTTTTGCACAAAAAATGACAAACAATGATGAGTGAGCAGATGTATTATCGTGATGCAAAAGACATGAATTACTTTTCCACAATACCAGACGTTTTCTTTATATTGCTTCTTGCAAGCGACGCATAACTTCAAGATAATACTCTTTATTGACCATACTACCATGTGGCTAGAACTCTACGGTAATAAAAGAAAACAGTGTGAAAAACCTTGACATTTGATTGAACTTGGTGTTTTTTTTTGTCGTAGTTCTTCTAGGCTCTTCTATTGGGACGATTGGATTTTTGAAAACGTTGCATGGCATCTCCCAACCAATGTCCAGCATCCCGAGCAACGTATTTAATAATGATTCGACGATTCTCGATTAAAAAAAATTATTAACATTTTCATCGGTTGTTGATGTGCTGGGGCGTCCTGGGCGAGCGTCGTCATTCACATCTTCTCGACTTTCTATGAAAACCTTTCACCATTTGTGAAGTGTTTTTAACAATTTAATCCATTTTTTACACAAAATTTGATGCAAATTCTTTGATCCATTTTTTTCGACAGCAGAAAAACGCCAAACACACAAAACACTTCTAACTTTCATGCCTCTCACCAACGAACTAAACATACTAAATAGATGAAACTATGAACATGTGTTCGAGATGAGTGTACCAACATAAAAAAAATAAAAATCGCTAATCGAATGTACGTAGCCTGAGAAATTTAAACATTCACCTAATTTTCTGAACAGACGTCGTATTTTGCGAATAATTAAAACATAAATATCCTTCGTCGATTGTCATGTCAGGAAACCACAAATGATAGCCAATTAAGCTATTCCACCTGTCATCATTGTCATCGCCTTCATCATTGTACATAATTTTTCTATTTCAATTAAATAACTTTGTTACATATAAATCCAGAGTGAGATAAAAATACCAACAAAATTATTTTACACTAGAATTTGATAAAAAATTTACAATTGGAAAATAATATTGAAATACTATCAAAACATTTTCGAAGACGATACTAAAAAACTTCAAAGTTGAAGTTTCATAGCGATAAAATGCAACAATAAAACCAGTACCGAAACCAAGTTCTGTATAAATTATATAATTAATTCATTTCGATTCTTATATGAATGCATTCAGCCGAAAATATTTCCGAAGATAATTTCATGGATACTAGTCGACCTAAAAATTTTATCATTTGAATGTCCATTTTCTGAAACTGCAACTTTGTTATTTTGGATTCCCATCCAGCAACCAGCAATAGCAATAGAACACAAAATGGTCTTATGGTATAACTTCTACTAGTCTGTAGATGAGTGGTTTTATCTATTGCTGGCTGCTCGATTAGTATTACTCGGAAATAACAAAGGTCGAGTTGAAAAAAACGGACATTTATCTGAGGAAATTTTTGGCTCGAGGTCGAGATGTTCTCAGTTGAATCCATCGATAAATTTAATCAATTTCATCAATGGCGCATAAAGGTTAATTTCACTATACATATAATAGCTTCTTCAGACGTATTTGTGATGCACTGTTTGGAACCTTTGAAATAGTAAAGAATATTACTGGAGTTCTATCCCAACACCAAACCATTATTTTCAATACCTCGACACGTGTTTCAATCACCAAGTGATATACATTATTGATTTGAATATTAATTATTTGTACTAATCGTTAATTGAACTCATACATCTTTGCTAATAGAATATTTGCGAATGTGGAGTTGATCTCACATTCAAGTAAACGACTTCAGTGATCTTTCATTTTTACAAAAACGATTCTCCTTTTTTGACCAATATTAAGTTTGGGATAAGACCCAGTAGTCAACTAACATATACTCCTGATCTATCTGACACTTGAAGTTTTGTTTCAATGAATTTGGTCTAATAAAAACGTGTTCGGTAAGTTACGTCCAAGTCTTTCTTTTTCGAAAAACGAACTATATTAAAAGTGAATTCACGTTACGTAAACTCAGGTAGTTTTATTTCATTACGTGTTCGATTTAATGAGTTATTTTTCTAGAATGTTAAATTATTTTCTTGTGTGTGTGTGTTAAATAGAATATCAAAAAGTGGGGAATGCTGCCAAATTGGCTGAAAAACAGTTGGGTCTTTGTTCACTTTACTGGCTCCAGGCAGATCACGTACTAGAATGTTTTTCAGCAATGCAGACAGTGGCGTAGAAGAGAAATAAGGCGTCATGCACACCTGCAATGTTGTATAATTTAATTTGAAAGATAGGAGTCCCGGAACCCGATGACTGGTGAATTAATCTTTGAGTGTGAGGTGATTTATAACGAGTTGCATTATGGAATTCAATTTGTAAATGCTTGATTTTTTCAAAATTACAAGTAAGCTTTAAATAGTTCTGAATATTTATCAACCTAGAAATTTGTTAAGAATTTCCTAACTTTTAGAAGCTTAAAAAAATGTTTATTAAACTAGTACAATTATATTTGATGGAACGTATTCAAGTAACACATCATTGTGAGATTTCCATTGATCTGTTTACAAAACTGCAACACGTTTCGCCATACCCTAGCTTCCTCAGGTGTGTTCATATTATGCGGTTTTATCTGCTACTGCGGCAGGCATCGTCAGAGATTCAACCTTTCAAGTCTTAGCAGCGTTACTGAGACTTCAAGAGATAATTCCCGTGTTTCGCTAAGTTTACCGGTAACAAATTGAAATAAATCTTGCATGAATTTCATCTCACCGATAGTTGGAGAACAAGTTCAAAAATTTATTTCTGCT
>WOGO01000325.1:0-25328 GCA_015342085.1 Leptinotarsa defecta
TGGAATAATGGATGACCTTTATTTCAATTGTGCAAATTGCGAAACCTAAGTGTCTCGTCTTGGGAAACTGCTTGACCCATCTTAAGAGCCTTGCCTCACAAGACGGGATATTTGCACTTTTTTTTTAAATAATTACAATAATGTTTATTTTTATTTTGTTACTAATTTAGTACCAGCAACTGTTTTTTATTTTAATATATATCTGTTTCGTGCACCAAAGATGCTTTATTTAATTTAGTTTTGGAAATATCATTTTTTTTAAAAACGTCCCATCTTGGGTTACTCTCCCCTACCAAATTTGATAGATAGTCATATTACTTCTTACTTAACCATTGACAAGTAGCTAATGGAAACAGAGGATTTCTTTAGTCTTTGATATTCTTTCTCTGCTGGATTCATTGATCTTTTGGTTGAAGTGCAAATCGGCTTACCTGTAGTTGAGATCCTTGCAGTACGTGCTACCACATTCCAAAGATGACGTAAACTTTTTGACATATTTGGAATAATCAAGTTGGGTTGTTGCTTTGTTCATCATAATATTCGTAGTAGATATGGGTTCTCGCGGTGTTGTGGGAGCCAGGGACTGGGCCATCATTGCTGAAAAGAAAAGAGGAAACATTGAAATGACCGTAATATACCTACGTCATTGTGGTTGATAAAAGTCCAAATCGTATGTTCGAGTACCATACATGGACATAGTCCTGAAGATACAGTTAACACGAATTGGGAAAACGTTGAAGATAAATACAAGAAAAATAGAATCATTAGCAGAAATTTAAGTGATAGCTACTCACTCGTTCAATACCCATCAATATTCAATATTCGTACAGATAGTGTGACTGCATTGAGGAACCTATGATAGTATGAACCTATATAGCTATGAATTACTAAAAGAATTGGCCGACAGCAATAGATTGTTTCATCATTGAGTGCATAAACATTTTAGAATCACAGGCAACGGAAAAACTGATATAATTGTGCTGAACATGTGCGTTGAACTAGTCGTGGGGGTACCAAACCCTATGGTGCGGAATCAGATTAGGTAATGAGTCAATGTGAAACAAAAAGTACTAATAAAATATATGCGGTAACTCAGACAGGGCTACTGACAGAACACAGTCCTATTAAAGGACCCATGCACAAAATTCCGTCTTTTCTTTTTCACACCTAAATGTTCATACATTAGATTGTTTTTAAGCATTTTTCTTACATTATCTATTTTTTGGATCGATCCTTTTTGGGAATTACAATCGTTTCTGGTCCATGCGAGATTCATCCAACCACAACGAAATTTTGGTAATCATTACCAATTATCAAACGAACGAACGAAGTGACTATTTTTGTCGCTTCAGGCATTTCTTGATATCGTACGCCGTCAATTTTTAAGTTGGTACTGAAAGGCGTTTACGACTATCGTGATGGAACATAAAAGGTGATCCTCGTATGTTTTTTTCTTGTCTGGCTAATATTCATCATAACATTCGTACCACAGCTAAACAACCGAAAGTCTTCACCAAGGTGTACTATGTCTATTTCAATTGACTCAGATGTTCGAATATCCAAGATGAATCATCTTAATTCTTTATTCATGTCCTGCCTATTCATGTGGGATTGAAAACGTAAATGGATGCCACATCCCTTTTTTACAATTAACGAAAATGAGAATACAGATTTGTTTTCACTTAGTGAATAAGTGACGTAACCCGGTTCTAATATTCTACAATGATGAGTGGTCCAGATGTTTTTTTAAGCATCTAAAGGGTCAAAAACCAAACATGAATGGTATTGGACGATTTTCAGCCTTATGCCAAAGGAAAATATGGCTCATACGGGAACTCTCGGTTTGAAGTGAAGCAGTCTATTTGTACAAGTGTGTATGCATGATTTAAAGTAGGTCTTTTACAAATTAAAATCCTCGAATTTCATTCAATAGCACGTAGACATGCATGGTTTAAATATCGTTGACCTTTGAAATGTTGAAGAATTTGAAATTACGCCCTAACCGACTGGACAAATATTGTGATATATTGGGCATCTGGTTTTTTATAAGAGGGAATTCTAGTCGACGTGTTCGATTCACGAATGTTTCTGTTGGTTATGGTTATTGGATAATAAATCTCTAAATTTCACGAAAACATATTTTGACTGAAAGATTTCTAGAGAAACATAGATCATTTATGACTCGATGAAAGCTTGAGGAAGTATATAGAATACTGAGTGGCAATGGTAATCACAAAAATTATTTGAAAGAATAAAATTGATTCTCAAATAATGATCACTTGAATTGATAGTCAATTGAAAATTTCCCTGAAATAATGAAAAATTATCTTTACTTATTCACATACGGCTGTTTTCGTTGTTTAGAGAGATACTTTTTTCAAATAACGCTGTTATGGAAACATTTGAAAAAAGCCAGGTAGTTCTGTCTCCCGCTGACAGATGTCATTATGAAGACCGAAACCGAATAGAATAATATTCAAATTACTCGTAACAGGAAGTGTTGCCAGTATTCCAATATTAAATTGAAAAGAGAAGAGAGATCAATCAATTGCCTTGGATGACAAAAAAATGACCAACTTTAAAAATTCGATGAATCCAAAATTTCAATTGTTCATAAAAACACACTGTGATAGTATCAATTGGGTCATCACATAAGGCGAAGAGTGAGTTGGAGGCAGCAGAATAGGTACTTTTTAAATAAACTTTTGACATTGAATCATTCTGTCATTTGGACTCATAAATATAGGAGCTTTTTTGGGTTCCAAGTATATGATTTCAGTCATAATTTTCAGCGTTTCTTTCCTAACTGATAAGCTGAAACATTTCGATCTAGCTTGCGTTTCTATTCAAAATAAACATAGCATAGCTTTAGAAACTTTCTCATTTAGGGTTGCCTTTTATGTTTTCAAAAACCCCACTAGATGGCGCTATAATGGCATAAAATTTTCGTAAAATTAATTTTTTATTTCCTTAGAATTAAGTACTTTTTGGAAAATTCTGTATAACAGGTGATTTCATTTTATCTTTTTCATATTTCAGTAAGAACGTGTGAATTTTGCAGAGGTTATTTGAATCTGCTCATTCAAGGAATGTGTTTCATTATTAATATGGACCGTATTCTTAGAAATGGTGTACTGAAACCCTTTTTCAGATAGACATACCTTTTGATATATTTTTTCTGAAAAAGCAAGCATAATTGTGAGGCCTCCCGTATAATGAAAAATAACGGTACATATTTCTTTCGTTGTTGTATGAAAGATGTATTAGTATTACTGAGAGATATTATGAAAGCCAAAAAATCCGTACTCTAAATACTCTATACTGCTCTATACCATATTAAATAATTTATTATTTGTAGGGGATATAACTAATTCAAACCGCCGTGTTGAAAATTGTCAAAGGAAGTGTTTAAAGTAACGCTGACAGAGTGTAAACTTCCATTAACATTGTTGTTCAGCAATTTCAACTGTTCTAAATTGATTTTGATGTATAAACATAGCCAGTAGTTGTCTAAAAAAGGAAATATTAAATCTAGCCGCCATGATTTAAGTACGCTACACACAGAGAACAAGTAGTTCTGTCTCCCTTTTTTATGCATGTTGTTGAATATATGATGAAAGATAATCACTACAAATTGAATCCAATAAAATCATAGCCGGCCCGTACTCTCACGACAATTGAACGTCAATTTAACCAATTTAGTCGTCTTTTTATTATTCATAAAATTTCATAAACCCGCTCACTTACATGTTTGTTCATCGCAATTGAAGCAGGAGATTTCTAAGACTTTTTATGACATCAATTCAGATCAATAGATGATTAATCGACGTTACGATGGAATATTCAAGTATTATTATTTTTCATTCGTACGAGACCTTTGACGCTGATGACGGAATAATAACCGCCTTCATTTTTTTCGACCGCCTAGATTTGTTGAAACTTTCGACGTCGACATTTTTGAATACAGAGGTCAATTGTAAAATATGGGAAGAGTTCAAAAATACCGTATCTATACACAAAAAATGCGAAATCGTTGTATGCTCGTTCTTTTATTTCCACTACGTGCTGGAAATGGATATGTTGATAATATATACTGATAAATTGCAAACTAATATTGTCCATGAGAAGAAATCGAACCACCATTGATGTGTCTGGATAATTTGTCATTTAATTCAAGGGCGATGAACATGGAAAACGGAATGCGTTTCTGCTTGGGGAATACATTGATATTTTTCAGCCATTTGAAAAAAATAAATTAATTTAATCGCACACGCATAATGATCTCCTGAGGACGGTAACTTGGTTATTAAAGAGAGACGGTAATTTTTTGTTCTGGTGTTGGGAAAGTGTTTTTAATAGATTCATTTTACGCCAGAGACTCCAGTACGAACTATAAAAAAAAACAGTTATGAAAATTAAAAAAATAATACGGGCAGCTCATTCATTTCATGAACATTTACTCTATGTGTGTGTTCGACTGAATATAGATTTTCAGCAGGAATGCAATAACTTCATTATGGAAAACCCGACCAAAGGTCTGTCACCGGTTATTTACATTCAAATTATGCAAGTACCCCAGCATCTGTCTTGCAACCGTGTTAATAGTAAAGAATGAGAAAATTTATTATTTTATAATAGCTTGCACAGGTCTGTCAATACATAAATTAGCATGCCAGAGCTAACTTTATTATTGGGTAATAACAGGCTTTTCCCTCTTTACGGCCGCAATGAAAAAAATTACGTTATGATTTACAATAATGTACTTAGGCTAATTATAATGGTTACAAGTGGGACCTAGATTTCAGGCTATACATGTTTGTCGTCTACATGACTTATACAGCACACAGAAGGGGATAATTTCAGCTCGATCATTCCTTGTTTGAACTTGATATCTTTATGGACGAAAACAAAAGATTTAATCCGCCTTTAATTAAAAGATAAACACCTGACCATGTTTAGTAGAACGGAAGGTAATTTGCATTTATCCCGTTTATAATGTTCATAATTTTACTATTTACTATAGTACGATTTGAATCTTTTTATTTCGTAGCTACTGTAACTAACAGTCGAATGCAATTCGGAAGTTTTAAAAATTTCCTGTTTTCGGAAAATATGTGCGGTCTGATATATACGCAACAAGTAGAAAATTTGATCGGTTCATCTCAATAAAACTACGTACTGATGAATGATTATTTTTTTGTGTGTGGAAAAAAATGAAGAATTCGTTCTTAGTTACTCAAAAAGAGGTAGGTATGTTGGCCTCATGAACAAGCGCTTGACAATCACATAACAGTAAACTTCTATAAATGAATATATAAAACTCAAAAGTAGTCAAAATGCCAAAAATAATGTCAAATACCTGATCTACCGTCCTAATTTTCAATGAAAACTGGAAGGGTCTTTTCTGTGAGTACAATTTGAAAATGGAATAATCGAATATTGAGATACTATTTATTATTCTTTATTACTTTATTATTCAAATGGACCTCCCTATATTTTTACGGAACTTCTTTCGAAGTCTTGATAATTTGGGGTATTAAGTATGTATATTAAGAACTTTTTTAGTCATCACCAAGACAAAAAAATATTTCAACATTAAATTTCTCCACTAAAAATTTGAATAAACATTTCTGGGTGAAAAAGGGATATTTTGATAATGACAGTTTGTTCAGGGTGTAAAACAATTCAATTATCGAAATCTAGAGTGTTTCACTTGAAAAAAAGGAAAGTTTATTCGAATTTTGATTCTCATAGTGCTAGAAGAAAGAAAATATTTTTATCAAATAATTATTGGACAATGAAAGATTAACAGACTTTTCAACTTGGTTTTCATCAAAAATAACAACTGTTTTACATACTTTTGAGTATAGCATCTGAACCGATCAATATATACCTACCTGTACAATCCAAGAATTTATTCGAATACTTTTCTGATTCTGACGGAAGGTGAACACAAAAAAACAAAATATGATATTTTATAGAAAAACTGTCGGTTGGAATTGGAAGACTAAATTTAAATGCTCTCTGACATTCATCTTTCTACTCTGATACCCCAATCTTAAGGTATTTCACATGTCTCTCAGTGTCATGGTATAGCTAGTATGTCAGTTGTTTTTATCGACAATCATTATAGGACCTCATAAATTATAAACAATATAATGAAAACATTTCCATAGCATTGAATTAGGCTTTCGCTGACAGTTTCCAGTCAGTTTTGTAGTTTTTCGTGAAAATTGACAGTCGTTTAATATGATAAAGTTTCTCAACATTTCGTCAATACGATTTTCTTGACGTTATTCAAAATATAGGTTTACAAAACACTAAATGAGTTGCAGCAAAGAATTAGCATTGCGCGGAGATAAAATCCATCGAAATGTTAACAAGATTTCCTGAAGAATTCCACAAATGTCTCAATTTTTGTTTCTGAAACAATGGAGGCCACTTTGAACATCAGTTGGTCTTTCTTTCGCTTGCTCCTGACTGTTTTCTTCTTCTTCTTCTCTTTTGACAGTTTAGTTTTTTCAATAATGAAATCAGTTCTTTTTTTGCTATGAATAAAAAAAAATGATTTAAAAAATTCCAGAATGACTGGTATGCTGAAAAATTCCATATATGTATTTTTTAAATATTTTTCAACCTTATATACAGTTATCTTACGTACGGTATTAAATATTAAAAAAAAATCGAATCGTCTATTGAACTCTTCACCTGTTTGGACTGATTCAACAGCAGTTCATTTTAAATGATAGCCTGAGAATCAGGAAATTCTAAATCGCTCAAACCAAACGCTCATCTCGATTCAATGGAATGAATGAAATGTTTGGCAAGCGTTTGCAGCCATTTCAAATAAACAACCAAGTATCTAACCTTTTCCCGATAATTTTAATTTTAATTACCACAGCATTCGATTTGTTTTTGTATCAACGTTTGAAATCTAATTAAAGAGCATAATACCTCAAGTTTGAGCCAAGTTTAAAGAGATTTTTTTCGATCTGAAATGTTAAATTTTTGGCTGCCAACAGAGACTAGAAATTCTATTTGATCAAAAATTTAAACTCGACTTTTCGGTTTAAAATAGATTTATCTAGTGGCGTTTGTTCGCAGTTTTCGTCTAATTAACAACCGAACATCAGCACACGCGCGTCTATATCTTTCTCTCTCTCGCTAAAAGTAGTCGGGTGAAATTATGGGGATTGGTACTTATTGTTTTATACCATTCTGCGAATCTTGCTCACTTTTCAGTTTTGATTGGTGAATCTATAAATGAGTAACATATCACAGCAATTAATCAACAGTGTATAATTTTTACGTTTCAGAAAGTTAATGAATTAGTTTGCATTAATTGATGTGATATTTCAAGGTGTTACCTTTCACAAAACACAAAGTTATTGAATTTCCGAATATAATTTAGAATAGTAGGTATACGAACTGAAAGATATATAAATATGCAACTGGGATCTACGGGACTACCAGAATACAACAAAAAGATGCCCAAACAAGGTTAATGATCAGAAAACTAAGAAAGACAGTGATGACAAAAAAAAATTAAATGGAGAAATTACATTCTATTAAATAACATCAAAGTCTGAAAGAAATTAATACAATACAGTGAAGATTTAAATAGAAGCTGAAACAAACTTTTGCAAAAGCATTGAAAAAAAAACATAAATTGTGTAATAAACTATTTCGGATAAAAATTGAATCACTCTGTTTTGTAGACTTTGAAGTTGAAATGTATAGAGTCTTCCAACATGGACATCCGAACTTTGACAATTGATAACGGCCATCTTGTAATTGTAATTTATTTAGCCTGTTTTGCCGAATCTCCATGGACGGATATAGCATTCAACAACATGTGCAAATGATAATATTGTTTTATCAAAATGGGTGTTATGTTCGGGCAACGTACCGCGTGCTTCGCCCATTTTACGGTCGCCATAATCGTCCTACCGAGAGGATTATTCGCAATGTGGTGGATAAATTTGACTCCACTGATTCAGTAAATGATTGACCAACATCTGCACGTTGACGAAACGTAAGATCTGCCTAAAACATCGCCAAGGGAATCCGAGGCAGTCGATTTCGCGTCGAACTCGGGCTTTCGCTGAATGGGCTCTGGAGCAGTTGGCAAGTGACCCTAACTTTAATCGCAAAATCCTCTTCAGCGATGAGGCCCATTTCTGGATGAATGGTTGCATTCCGAAAAAGTCACTGGGGTGTGGATTTTGGGCTGGCGGTGTCAGCGGATCATATTTCTTTGAGAACGACGTTGGCCAGGCCATCGCTGTCCACGGCGAGCACTATACGTCGATGATTACCAACTTCTTTTGGCTTGAATTGGATGATGTGGACACCAACGGCATGTGGTTTCAACAGGACGCCGCTATGTGCCACACAGCTCATGTCACATTGGATATTCAGCAAGAGCGATTTGAGGGCATTGTCATTGGTCATCTCACGTGGAGGTGATGTGAACTGGCCACCGAGATCGTGCGACTTGATCCCTTTAGACATTTTCTTGACTATATATCGTGGAGCGTACAAATCCAAGGACCAAGAGGGCAACTATAGATTTAGGTTAAAAAAGTAGTTGGGAACTGATGAACCTGAATTAATCAGTAAATGTAATCAAATATGTAAAATATAGAGAGACGTAAAATAGACGAAATTTTTGGAGAAAGATAGAGTCGCTGTTAATATATTCACAAAAGTGTTTGCTTTTTGCCTACCTACACAGTTCTTCGTTTAAATGCTTTCCCCACGAATTTTAGATGAACTCTGATATTTCCCACAAATAATGTGTGGAAAAATAGAGTGTGTATTTGTAAATTGTTAAGTAGAGTATCGTTTGTTTTCTGCAAACATGTTGTAAGATTTTGTATATTGCATTCAGTTATGAGGAATAGACCCCCTTTGAGAAGAAATACCTTCTTTTTCAATCATATAGTCGTAACAATGATATAGCAATCAATGCTGATATAGAAACTAATGGAATCTACTCTGGCGACAAAAAAAAAAGGTTGGGGACCAATCTTAGCAAAAGCAGAACTAACACCAATCTTAAATTGTGAAGATATACAGAAGGAAATTATTGAAAAATACACTGATTCCTTGAAACTTTACTACAAACTCAATTCTTTTTCATGACTGACATAACTGGAAAAATAAGTTATAGTTTATAAGATTGGGAAGTAGGAGGACCAACAAATGAGAGAGAGAGATATGGATAATAAGGGAATATCAATAGAAAATAAGGAAAACATATCTGTATCTCAAATTTTGGTAGAATGCTCGAGTTGAGTCTACTCGTAAATTAAACGGTATCAAATCTGTTCCGAAAACAAAATACTATCGGCACATTTCTATTCTCGTATTTACGTAAAGACACAATTTATTGTGTAAGCTGGCCGGGTGATTCATTGGTTCCGCAGCCTCCTTTATATTCGCCAGAAATATAATGGGAAAACAAATGATAGTGCATACCTATTCTTATTTCGAATTTTAATGTAAGCGCGGCCAGGAAATTTCGAAAAATCCGCTCATATCAGCTGCCAGAAACGCTGTCTGGGTCTGGGAATTGTGTTTTAGTAAATAGATTAAAATAATGAAACCGTTCTAATTGCGTACGAAATTAGATTTCTATTTTCAAGGAAATGTAATTGCAGGCAGTCAAGAACTTGAATAATTGGAAAATAGACAGATAAGAATCGGACGATTGTTCTAGGTGATGGATAGAAAATAATTCGGTGAACACTTGTCCAGGACTATTTTTGTTAGAAGGATAGAAAACAGTGTTGTTGATGATAATTATTCAAAATCTTGTTTCTGTACAGTCTAATCTGACTATTAAACGACACAGTACCACAAATAAGAATAATTTTTCCTCTGAAAAATCTTAGTTACGTGGCATTCCATACTGATTTACTTTTAAGTTTTCACGATCAATTTACTTCACTATACAATGGGAACCTCATGATGATTTATATACGCTCTGTATACATTCCAGTCTAGGCCATTCATCGTTTCATCTCGAGTCATAGTAACCTAAGCAACGATTTAATGGGATTTTAATTGATATTTCTTGCCATATAATTATGTAAATCAAATTTAAATTCTTACACCGAAACTTAGGAGACTACAAGGAATATTCATTATATATTTCCGGACTTGTGTAATTCCATGTTCTAATGGTTTCCGAGCCCAGTGATACAAATAATAAACTGATGGTTGCGGATAACTCAATTTTTCGGGTTAATAATTGACGGTATGAAGTTTACGCTCAAAGAAATTTTATTTTTTAGGATATACCTACAGTGACGTGAGAGTCTAGATTATGTACCGATCCCAAACATTTTAAGTATTGTTCATTCATTGCATAGTAAATTGATTGATACTAGACTTTTCTAGTCTCCAAAATTGAATATGGATCGCGTGGACTTTAAAGCAGGTATATAGTCCAACTAGTCTCACCAGTATTCTTTTTATCCCCACTTCTGAAATTTTTTTCAGTCACATTTTCATAATATATGTTGAAGTGAACAATCAGTTTTGAAGACTATTTTTATTTTCATTTAGCCCGACTGATTAGTGTATCTTGGTTTGTAACGAAAAAAAAAAGAACTTTGATATGCCTAAACTTCTAAAGTATTATTGTGAAGAAAATATATTTCATTTTTTGTATAAACTACTTAATCGCATCTTTATGAAAACTGTAGTCCCGTTATTTTTTTTTGTGCGAACGAAAGAGGGAGCTGTCACTGTTGTCAGGAACATATCTGAAAGTACTGGTATTCTTCCCATATGGATCAAATTCTAAACCTAAAGTAATTCTTAATTAAAACATTTAAGAGTGGTTGTTCCTCAATTTTTTCAATTTTATATGTAGGTAAACCTATTATTCGGTCATCTTATGACGTCACGCAGTGTAATCTTATAGAATACATATAGCATTTTGTTTTTCTAAAAACAGTTGTTACCTTTCAACAATTTATCAATTTTTGGAGAATAGAAGCGACCAAAACAATGCAAACTCGTGTACTAGGAATATGATGGCTTTGTGACTGGCTACTGACTGAGATAATGATTTATAGCAGTGATATAGTATTCTATATTTATGTTACGTTCAAATTCTCTATTATAGAGGTTGATGACTTGTCGTCATGTCTTCACTTGCCGTTGAAGTAGATGACTTATGATGGTCAAGTGGAGTAAAATCCGGAGATTCGGCAGGTTGTCTAACTGGACCATTTTCCCCTGAGATTCAAGAAAAAACCGACGTATAGAGACACGCTCAACTGGTTAAGTGAAAAACTCATTATAACAAATTTCGGTCAGGAACAATAAATCTTAACTACATACTCGTAGTAGTTGATAAATAACTAACTTTATAAAAGAAAAAAATTTGTTTCATTCACTGTATGTAATCTACCCATAAACTAGTTTTGACCTATATAAAATTAACATTATAAGTGAGTAACATGGGCTGTACTTTATTTTCAAAAAAGTCAGATATTCTTAAGAAAAATGCAATCAATTTATTGAAAATTTACTTATCATTATCTGGCGTATGCTCCTTATCAAAACTTTCAAAAAAAAATTAAAACCAAGTAACTCTGTTATCATAAGATAAAACGAATGTTATTTATTCATCATTTTTTTACATTACTTATAAAAAATATTAAAGTTTTGTATAACAAATTTTCCGATTTTTCGTTGCGTTCCAGCAAATTTCTGACTGTAACAAAATATAACATCAATTGTTACGAATTGAAGTTTGAACATTTCAAATGAGAAATCTAATGTCTTATTCAAATGAATTCAGGAGATTGACTCACTTGTGTGACGTTTGATTTTGAGACAAGATTTTTCACATTGAATGATGTTACTTCAAAATATAACAAACTTTCTATCTTTTCCGTTGTACCTGATTAATTCCGTTCCTCTTCTTTTCCATACTGTATATAACTGAGTGCATATCAAGTGACATTCACTGAACGCTAAACTATTCTTCACTACTCCAATCAACCTTGTACGAATAGGAAATCCAATCCTATCGTTTATATTTTGGAATAACATAAATAGAATAACACAGATATTAAAATATTTTATGATGTATAAGCATTTCTGTTTCTGTGTTAAAACACATTTCAAATAAAAAGATAAATCTCGCACCAGACATCCGCTTCTAGAGGTTTTTTTACGTACTTTACTTTAAAAGCGGCGTACAAAAAATCCAGAGATAATTATACCGTGCATTATTATACTGGTTCGAAACAGACATACACACATTTCAGAGGAAAAATTTAAATTAGAAAATAGTTTAACGTTATTATGGTATATTTCGGTTTCGAGAACAGAACAACATCCTTTTTACGTGGATACGGTAATTTCTTGTTGAGTTCAAATTAGTATGATATTTTTTTGTTACATATCTCCTGTAATTTGGTTCATAGACCCGGATTCGACACACTTCGGTTTAGATTTAGGAAAATTAAGGTCGTCATAATGAAAGAATAAGTGATCATGTCACCTGCTGACCTCTGATGGAAGAAATCGTTGTAGAATTTCAGTTTTGATTGGCTTTAATTAGTAAACAACAATTATTGAAGTACTCTCAGAGATATTACGAGATTGTACACAGCAGATTCTCTAAAGTATTAAAGACGAGTACACATATGCATATATAATTAAAAATATTTGTTATGCTATTTAGGTATGTCGATATTAAATCACCGTGGATATAAATATAATCCTACTATAGATTGTTCATAGGGGCAAAACCAATAAATAATATAATTTCTCAGGAAAAGATGCAGTTGCGAAGTTCCATGTACATACCCGAATGGTAAAAAAAGTAAAAACAGATAAATAACAATGTGAAAACATAATTTTTGATATAATTTCACTCGCTATAATCATATCAATATGAGGGTCCGAATACCGGTAATTGAAATTATTTATCTCTGGATCCATAACGGTAGCATAACGTTTTCTTTGAAAAATATATTTTTGGCCACCAACAAATTCTGAAATTCTGTTTTTGTGCTCAACAATTGTCGACTATGGTAAGAAGCAGTATCCATAACACTATTGCGTGGTATATTTGAACTCAGTTTTCAAATAATTTATAGAATCAGCTGTAGAATTTTAATTATTTTTCCGTCATTTGAAGCTACCTCCAAAAGAAACCATATTTTTTTTGGGCATATAATATTTATGTTCTGTTGACAACATCGTTAAATATCAATCAAATCTTTCAAATAACTCGCTGATGATCGCTTAACATCTTGAGCGATCATCAATATGGCTTTCAGAAACAAAGATCATATGTCACCCATATTTGGAATAACACAATCGAGAAACATGGAGAATGAAGAGCTGTTGCGATTGACTTTTGACCTTGTATGGTATGAGGGTTTGCTGGCCAAAATTTGATGCTATGGCTTGTCGGAACATTTTTATGTATGGATTTTCAGCTTCCTGATAGAACGTTCCTTGCAAGTGGCTGTCGACGAGATCTATATTGTCTTCAACCGTCCTTCTATTGTATAAAAACGGTTTATTGGAAAAAACAAGAACCCAATATATTGCTTTGCTGACGACAGCACGCTTGTTTCGTCATTCCATTTGGACTCAAGGACATTGGCGGCGGATGCAAATCTTCACCGGCAACAGGAGGTTGCATATCTTAATGAGGATCTAGAAGTAATTTCGAATTGGGGTGAAAATAATGTTAAAAGCTTGGAACACTGTCCGAACCAGAAAACTGTAAACACCACAGCAACTTTTGATGCTTTAAAGCTCAGATCAGACCTTCTTTGGAGTATTTTTCTCATGTATGGTGCTCCGCCTCTAAAATTACCCTGAAGCTGCTGGATTCCATCCAGAAGAGAGTCATTCGCCTGATTGGACACGCGAACATCACTTGCAACCTTGATAGTTTGGAACATCGAACAAAGGTTGGAGATTTGGAACAAAGGATGGAGATTTGGAAGGAAGCCACGATTTTCAATTATTCAAATAATAATGAGGTTCGACATTTAATTCCATCGTCTACACTGATGTTGCTCGACGTTTCGGTTGAAAATTCATTAAAATCTAATGGTCTCCACATTTTCGAAAACACAATTACCTCAAAAATCAGATTCAACTGAATCTGTGTTTAATCCCGGGGCAATAGTTTGTTGTATAGTTACACTTTTTTCAAGGAATCAGACATTTAGAATTCTTTTATCGGTTAATCTTCTAGCGGAAAACATTATTATCTCATTTAATTTTGGAAAAAGTGATAAAATTAATTTTTTTTCGGAATTTTCAGTTTGTAATATCTTCACTAGTAAACGTATTTGTACAAATTTTAACGATAGTACCGCAAATGGTCCAATCAAATGGCATGGAGTTACTCTCGAGTAACTACCTGCCTGCTGTTCAAATTGCCACTTCAAGTAATTATTGATCTTCAAATACAATAAAAACAATTCGAATAAAAACTTAGAACAAGGCTTCATTACCAAGTTGTTATTAACTTGTTTAACAAAAATGGACGTAACACGTGTATTTATTCCACCATACGAAACAATAACAAGCCTAAAAACTGAATCCAGTTTTGTCGTAATTAATTTGTTTAATTGTCAATCAAACAAATACAAGAAAAACTCGATCGCCGGAGCAGATCAATTATCTGTATTCTGCCCAATTAAGAAAACATTTTTGTTGAGAATGTTCCAGTACTCGTGTACACATGTCATTTAATTTTTTGATATCGAATTATGATGCCTCATCATAAATTCTGGCATGTAAAAAGTTTATTACGGACTACCATCTGCTCGGTCTATTATGTTAGATATCTTTTGAATACATTATGAAGAAATTGAACCGTACACTCTCTTATTTCGGCTGCTGATTTGGTGAATGTAGAAGAAATACACATTCTACGATGGACTGTGAGAAATTAATAACATATTAGGTAGCCCGATGCGGAAAAAAACTTGGAAAAGTCGACTTCGAGTAAAAGTAATTTCGTTTAACACCGGTTTTATTACATGGTAATTTGAATTCTCATTCAGATGAATACTCAGACCCACATAGGTTAATGCATATTTTATTAGCGATAGTGAGTTCGAGGGAGGAGAAAGGCAGACATGGAATATTGTTTACTATAATGAAAAAATCTACACTGAATTATCTATCAATTATTCAGGGTCAGGGATAGTTTTTCACATAAAGATGTGCTTCAGCCAAATGTGCTTTGTGATCAATTTTGTAGAGAACATAACTTTATCTATTGAAAACAATTTCCCAACACCAGAACAAAAATTCGGTCTCTTGACGAGCTTTTTTTACTACTATGTTAGTGTTTTTATATGCTAGTGGCTCAAATACTACCTGTTAGTAGTACCTAACTACTATCGGTTAGTATTATTTATATTCTGAATAAAAAACAGATAAATATTGTAAAAAAATGTAGGGGTTAGTCACTAACATAAAGGAAATACATAACAAATTAAAGGTATTAAAGAAACAGAAAGTTTAGCACAGGAACAATAACAGATAGAAGTTAGGTACCCGGTGTAGTTGGGTACTACTAACAGATAGTAGTCCGGCCACTAGCATATAAAAACATCAACATTGCAGTAAAATTCAGCCATAATAATCTCCTGAAGACGCTAACTTGGTTAGTGAAACGCGCGTCGAGAGACCGTTATTTCTGTTGTTCTGGTTGTTCTGGTGTTGGTAAAGTGTTTTCAATAGATTAATTTCACGCCAGAGGTTCCAGTACGAACTATCAAATCAATCTTTATGTTGCTTTATGCAAATAAAGGAGTCAATCGATAATCCAGAAAATTAGTAGTTTTCCATCCCGTAAGATAGTTTGAATTCTATGAAAAAATTTGCAAAAATTATTTTTTGGGTTCGTTGGATGTTGTTTCATGCCTGATGTTTCGTCTACAATTGCGGTAAAATAACGTTGACAACAATATCTGGAGATGGGAGTAAATTATGACAAAACTAGGTGTAGATTGTTTTTCGAGTAGAATCCACAAGTGTTGTTTGATTATTTTATAAAAATGATAATATACAGGTCTATGTAGCCATGTTTTAGCAAACATGGCAATACTGTGCATCAGTGGAGCATAATATTACAATCGATGTCATTACTGTTGAAAATACTGAGGAGATTCATCAATGGTGTCTTCATTTGCAGTTCATACAGCAAAATTTCAAAACTCCTGGTCTGTCAAAACTCCTGGTCGTCATAGAACAATGTTTGCAAACTGAGGGATAGTTCAGTACGGCTTTTGCGCCGCCACAAATTGTAGTAAAGCCAATTATTCTACTGCTGGAAATGTTTTTTAGGAACTGCTGCAGCAGTCACAAATTGTAGTACCTGAAGCCAATTATTCTACTGCTGGAAATGTTTTTAAGGAACTGCTGCAGCAGCCACAAATTGTAGTACCTAAAGCCAATTATTCTACTGCTGGAAATGTTTTTTTTGGAACTGCTGCATCTCTGCAGAATATTTTCTGATCTCTCTGACCCACCCCTATTCCAAAAAAATGTTGTGATTACCCAAGTACTGTATCATTTATCTAGTGATATGCCCAAAACTTTTGGACTCAACTCGAATATTAATGAGGATAGATCTACTAGCATCATTTTTTTGTAAAATCTAAACGATTCAATGGGACAGAAAAGGGACTATTTTGTTGGAAGCAGGATTCTGAGTTTTTTGACTGCTCTGTATCTTAACTCTTATTGGTTGCGGAAAAATGTATAGAATAAATCATGTAGCAAATTTTGTTCTGTATGCTGGGACTCTCAGGATCTAAGAGTGTATTGTACGAGTTTAATCTTCACGTGGTTACTTTTACCCCAATTCGAAATCAGCTCTAAATCCTCATTAAGATATGCAACCTCCTGCTGCCGGTGAAGATGTGCATCCACAGCCGATCTCCTGGAATCCAAATGGAATGTAGAGACAAGGGTGCTGTCGTCAGCAAAGCAATATATTGGACTTCTGGTTTTTTCCAATAAGCCATTGATATACAATAAAAAGAGTGTTGGAGACAATATGGATCCCTGGGGTACACCAGCGTCGATGTTAAAAGTATTAGAGAGATATCCATCGACGGCCACTTGCAGGGAACGTTCTTTCAGGAAGGTGGAGAGCCAACACAAAAATGTGTCAAAAATGACACACGGTCAAAGGTCTTAAATAGTTATTAACGTTACAAGGCCGATATGTAGCAAATAACGGATGAGGTTGAATATAACAACCGAATCCGTTATTTGCGTATCGGCCGTGTGTCGTTCAAGCCTTTTTGTAATGCCGCTGAAAAATTACATTTCGATTCCGAGAAAAGAACCTCGTAATTCTACAGAAAAATCCCCTCATCGTGTTGTCATGGAACAGCTTAACAATATGACAACAATATTATAAACACGGTCAGTTTTTTGTGTTCGCGAGTTCGCTTTAACAACGAGCACGGAAGAAATTGAGGAACAAAATCAAATTTCTTCAGAAATCGTGGGAGAATCATATGCAACGAGTATAAGAAGAATAAAGTTTTGAAAAAACTATTTGTACAAGTGATTTCTTAACGGCCGCCGCCGTTAAAAAATCTTAACGGACGGAGGCTTTTCAATTGTAATCTGAATACCGTTAAATCAAAGTAACAGTATCGGATTACGAAAAATATCAAGCGCAACAGCTCTTGACTCTCCATGTTTCTCAAAGTAGTCAAAAACGTTCCTAAACATCATATTCCATTTTCACTTCGAGTCTACTTTTCAAATTTCCATTCGCATTTCAGAAATGCGGCCAACAATAATTTATATCAGGATTATTTTGAATAGGAACGTATCTACTCTAACATTTCTATTCAATATATCAAACGTGCAATATAATAAAGATGAATTTGCTGAAAATGAAGACAAGTAACTTTTTTCTATTGTATCCATGCCACATGTTGCTATTCATAGTGTCATATGAATCCGGACAAAGCAATATATTCAATGACAGCATTTTCTCATCTCTGAATTATCAAATCGTTTCCTTTCCCTATAACAGGACCTGATTACGCCGAACGGAATAAAGCAAATGAAGTTATTGATTGGTTTCATTTTTCACCAATGCCCGTTGAGTTTTGACGTGGAATACGCCATGTGTAAAATTTAATCTTTTATATTGAACGGTATAGTGAAATTAGTATTTTAGGTTATTAAAAATTCGGTAGTCGTCTAACCCTTTATGTGACCCCTTTTTAAAGTATCAGGGCACCCCCAGATTACGTATATGTTTAAAGTAAACCCTTATAGCGCAATGGCACAGTATAAATACTACTTAAACTGAGTTTTTTAAAACACTGCCGACCATATAACTGACTGGCATCTTTACAAAGTTCTAGTTTGAGCACCCGTTTGTTCGGCTGTAGTTATTGGGGTCGGCCAGATGGGCCTCGAATTGAATTGAATGTATTCCGAAGCACGGATGATCTGGACGATTGTTAAAATCCTTAAAACGTATGTGAACTCTTTTATTTGATATTTCAAAGGGTTAAAAGATAAATAAGGTAGTTTTTTGTACTATACGGACCCTTTTATATGAAATTTGAAATTCTAAACCCTTTTATTTTGGTACTTTTCATTATATTTAAATTTAACACGTGTGCTCCGTTGGATTTTCGAGATGATATTGAAAGGATTTTCAACCGACAGACTGTCTGATACTTAAAATTTTCTAGAACGTTGAACCTCCTGTCGAATCTGAATGAAAATACGGTGATTAGATATGATTACTGATACCAGTTGACTGATCGGGGGTTTACGTTTGGGGATATTTCAGCATTGAAATTAATATCAACAGTCATATGTAATTTAATAATATGGAGCTGGATAGCACAATCATTAAGCAATATAACGAAACATTTGTAATTATCAACAATCAAAATAGTTTCAATGAATTTCTCAATAGAATATCCATGAGTATTTAAAAGAAAGCCAGTAGGGTGATCTCTCAAAAAACATTTGGATTTGAAAATCTAAAATTATATTAGGGGAATGTTTTTTCTGTAGGTAGGTCCAAAGTGAGTGGGTCTATTTGTCCCTCCACCACAACCCGCAAGGGATTATTGTGGCTTGTAGGCAGGTATTGAAAAATAGGAAACTTTCTTCCGAGTTACATGCTCTAAAAAAGTAGGAGCGGTGGATTCAATTATGCATTATTATTTTTTGGTAAATTTTTTTGGTTTTCTACTTTTCCATCATTGAACAAAAAACTTAGGAAACTTCCAAAAAAAGGACTAAAGAACGCAACCCTAATAAAAACTCTTTATATTGAATATTGACCGTCCATTACAAAATGCGTATGATTTTCCAAAATCTCGTGTTTGTAATATCCAAAAATAATTAGATCTGTTTTCAATGTTAGTATGCCGAATTTCTTTGAATTTATTTTTGCTCGGGAATTTATGTAACGCATTGTTAAAAAGAAGAAGAATTGTAACCTAATTTTGGAGATGTAATTTTCAAAAATAATCAAAATATCTTAGTTAATGAGTTCTATCTATCTAATATAATCTCTTAATATGTAATTGCAAAGTAACTCTCCTCATTAGTCGAATATCAATATAGTTTTTTCATTCTTCTTCAACAGTGTCCATTAAAAAACTTCAGAGATTATATTAAACTATACTCTTTGATCAACTGAATTATATTTAATATTACACAGATATTTCCATTTTTCTTTTCCTAATAATTGATGGTGTGAGACGAAACAGCTAAATTAATGAACTGAGGTTTTTAAAATATATCTGACAGTTATGATTTCATAATTGAGTTCCACTGAAAGGCATTTTTAAGAATGCAGGTTTGGAAACATCACTTTTTTCATATTTGATTGTTTCCTACTGACAACTCAACTTTAAAATTTGATACTGTGTATATGAATAATACGATGATACTAATAATTTTAAATTGTTGCGTGGATTATGCCCAAAAATAAAAAAAATAAAACTATATGAATTTTTTTCAATAAAGTGAAGCATTTCTAATTTTCAAGAGAATTGATAATAATGCGAAATAAAAATGGAATTTATTTATATCCCCCTCGGAATACATATTTTCGTTATATTTTTGTAGATAAGATTTTTGACACTATATCTGTTCAAACACCTTTACGATGAAGGATTGAATTTACTCAGGAGTCTCTAATTTATAGGTAAGCATAAAAGGGATTAGAATTTTTTTTTATGAAAATAATAAACTAGGAATTAAGTAGAACGAAAATATCAAAATTACTAGTTCGGAGTTCCGTTATTAAAGTAAGAATTAAACAAAATGATTATTATTGATATCAATATCCGAATTCTTTGAAATAAGGACTTCAGACACAGAATTGTATTGATTCTCGTATTCGATCTCATTGAATTCCAAATCTTGAATTCGGGATATATTAATTTTTTTTTCCAGAAAATTTGCGGCCTCTTTAAAACAGTTTGAGGTCATTAATATGGAAAAGGCGTAACTTTTATTGATAAACCATGATGCAAAGTCAATTTTAAATAGCCTAGCACATGTATGACTACCCCCACCTGTAAAATTACCAAATAATACTTATGCTTTACTGCTGAACTCAAGTAATGTTATTTGATGCTGTTTCAAATCTAAGATCTTTTTATGATGATTATCCCAAATATGTTATATTACGTTCTTTGAATATTGAAGATAAGATCCATAAAAAGTACATCTTTCAGTTATAATCCAGAAATTTCATACCATATGACCTGGGTAGTAAAATAGTTCGAAAAAAAAAAACTAAACCGCCCTGTACATGTAAAAACCGAACGAAATATTCTCGAAGTGATGAATATAACAAAAACTGGACAAACAAATGACGACGATAATACGGAGAGAGTGCTTTTTCTAATGTAATGATTTAAAAACTTATCAAAAATAATATTTTCAGATATTCGGGGTAAGAAATATCATAGTTTCATTGATTTTTCAGTATTATTCTGAATGATTGTAATGGCGAATAAACAAATAATTGCTTTGTATATTCTTTTAGATTGTTGCTCTCTCTCGGATCTACCTAAACAACCAACTACCACTCCGGTTATAAAACGCCTTCAGCTAGATTTGAAAATTAAAATCTGAAATCATGAATCATCGTCGCTTTCTAATAAATTTAATGAATTTTCGAATATAATGTAAAGCTATTAGTGTTTCGAACGCGAGTCTTCGAAGAAACGTAATAAATAAAGTTATTCGTTGTCAAACAAAAGGGGAGGCATCCATTCGGCTTTATATGGTTTTTAAAAACGAGTAATTCTTTCAGAAGAGAATACAGGAACGGCCCAATAGGCACGTTCAGAATTTCTTTGAAAGTGCACTTTCAAAGATTCTTCACGGTTCATGGCGAAATTCTATTGTCAATTTCTGAATTTTAACTAACTACATAATTGAGTAATATGCGGAAAATATAGCCGACATAATCATGCCCTAAACGCTATATTGTGGAACAATGTAGGTACCCTGCTCTTCAAAACGATTATTTCGATATATTGAAATGCCCCTGTACTTCGCAATTAATTACGACATTATTGTTCATTATCAATTATCTAATCACGACTATTAAAACCTCACTAGATTCCACAGAGATGCGAGATAAGTAATTGGTATTCGAGAGCAACGTAAAAAGTATAGCAATGTAAAATTTGATAGATAAAATGGTGGACAATCATAAAAGTCGTACTATAAATGGTTTATTGTAGGTACTCGAACGAAAAACTAGTTTCACTGGCAAAAATAAAATACCAGACTAGGCTTTATTGTACACTAAATCACATTTTATTATATTTCAGAACATTTAATAATATCCTTTATATTCCTTCGATTATATCTGTAACGAATTGAATGCTAACATTGTAACTGTTAAAGGAGTTACATTGATTTAAATTGTATTGTTTTGAAATGAAATTTAGAGAATAAGCTAAATTGGTAGATACTTTAACTCTCGTAACCAAATTAAATCATGTCACAGTCAATTTGGAGCAATTTAACACATGTTTTCCTCAATTTATGAACGTTTTTATCATCATTTGTTCGTAACCGGGGAGTCCGTATTTGAGGACAAAGAATTTCTTGAAAGTAACAATGAAATAAGATCTAAAATGAGTGAATAGAGTATCTTGATGAGATTTGAAAAAATATTAAAAGACAAGATGAATCACTTTTCATTTAGGATGGAAAATGGATAGGCTGCTTGAAAAACTCTCTCGGTATTTAACGTATTCAAGTACCACTTTATTGTAAGATTTTCAATAAACACTTTACAAAACTGCAACAGATTTCCCAGCGTGTGCATATATACACGCCTAAACTGTTCAGTGAAAATTTTGCAATGGAGTGTTGGGTTAGGTTAGATCAAAAGTAAGTGGGCCTATTTGACCTCCACCGCAACCCGTAAGTGCTTGGTGTGGCTCACACCTATTCAAACTCGACCAAATAAAACCAGTTTCTTGGCAAAGCCGATAAGTTTGTATGGTGATTGATTTTTCAGGTCAGATGGTGAAAGCCTGGTTTTACCAAACTCTGAAAACCTGATTCGGTCCGCAGCGGGGCAGGCACAAAGTATGTGGTCTCCTGTTTCAACATTTTCCACACATAGGCGACACAAACTGTGTTCGGACAGTTCGAATCTCTGCATATGATAATTCAGATGACAGTGACCGGTAAGGAGGTTTGTTAGACATCGTAGTTCATCCCTATTGTAGTCCAACAACTGTTTGGTTTCAAGCTTCGAAGGGCGAATGAACGCCTTGGAGTGAGCCAATCCTGGAAGATTTTGCCAGAGGTCTTTAAATCTTCTTACCATCCAGGTGTTCAATGTTTGTTTCGCAAAACCTAATGAAGGTTCTGGCCCGATGAAGCGTCTTGCAGCACCCTCCTTTGGAAGAGAGTCAGCAGCTTGATTGCCTTCCAGACCAGTGTGACCAGGAATCGAAACCAGAGACAATTTGGTTAAGTCTTCCTATTGGTGAGAGTCGTTTTTGGCAATTTGGTACCAACTTATATATTGCTCGGTAGGAGCCAAGAGCTTCCAACGCCGCTTGACTGTCCGAGAACATTTTTATTGACCTGTTTGTGAGGTTGGATTCTACCAATCTCGCACACAATTCAATAGCATAGATTTCCGTTTGAGATACAGTCGCATAGTTTCCTAGGCAGGTTGATATCTCTGTCCTAGATCTGGAACTGAAAGAACACTGCACCATGAAGGTGCAGTGTTACTTGATAAGACTAATTTGAAAAAAATGGGAACCTATACCAAAAACGTTCACAGGTAAATTAAAAAACAATGTATGAAAAATTACTGATAGATAACGAGTGTGTTCGATGTAAATGAAAACAAGAATTCGCGGACACAACACTCAAAAAACGAAGCAAACCGCGAACACGTGTTTCTGTCTTGTTGACATTATCAGGGGGCGAAGCAAAGTGCAACTATTATAAAGACTCGATAACACCTTTCTTTATATTCCGGACACGGATGTCACGTAGGTAGCTAATAGTTGTCTACGTGGATATGTCCCAAAATAACAACTTCTAAAGAGGAACTCAGTTCAAGTATTTGAATTCCAGATAGTTGCCGAAATGAATAAGACTGGAGACTTTTCACCATGAAATAAAACTAAAGTGATCAACAGTTACGTTAATCTCACTCGTTAGCATATTTGAACATCAAAGGCTATTAAACTGCTACTTATAAAACAAATTTTGCCAGCGGTGATACATTACTACTAATATATTCAGAAAAACGGATAGAAACTAATTTTCTCGATTGTTCAAACAATAGATAACTGTTGCGGCTTGCGTACAGATTTATCGTACGGAGAAATCATTTTTCTCCGAATTGGAAAGCGCGACTCCTCTTAACGAAATCGTAAAATAATAGGAAAAATATATTTTAATGTTTCGCAGCATATGAGTAAACGCGTATAATATGTCGTATGGTGCCATAAAATGTCCATTATACATGGATCTGGGCATAAAGATACAATGTATTTCTATAGAAAATTAAATTTTACGACATTATTTAGTTGTATTTATTTACTGACATAAATTTCAATCAAAGAGGGTCGTTTGCGTTCGATACGAATGCTTATATCAGTCAGCAATGGTTAATGGACGTTTTCGAGAAAAAAAATGCACCTCGTATACAACATTAATGCGCCTTCATGACCATTCGCCTGTTCAAAATCGCGATAATCGATGACCTTCTGGTACATTAACGAGAAGAGGTGCAAACTATTCTACAGACGAATTTATATATTTTCAAAGTTTATTGTACGGTTATTGTTTACAGTCAAATCATTCGCTGGACTTCTCAACTTGAGGTTGACATGTGGGAGTGTTTATCAATTGGTTATCTTCGAAGTTTATTCATAACTGGTTCGAAATGTATTATCCCCTTCCTGCCCCAATGTTTACTGCGAATATATTAATATGACTCGATATGGCGCACAGGTTATGTTTTTTGAATTCCGATTGTACATAAGTGAAGCAGACAAGCAGACATACTTACTGTCTGCCAAGATAAGGAGGGCCAGCAAAGAAAAATTGGAAACCGTAAGAGATACAGGGTTGCTTCACATAAAGTAAGATACTTGAAGACTGGCTCTAAATTATATTATCTAAAATAACAATTCTTCCAGAAAAGTCTGAACTCACCTAAACTGTAGGTTAATGGACTGACATCTATCAGAAAACAGCTACTTTCCTGTCTAATACCACGAAGGGCGTTGGATTATGTCTGACAGGTGTCAGTGCAGGATTCTTCACAGAAGTAATTCCTGCATACTTATGCTGTTGGCGATACAACTGCCGGACTCGATTTCCAATTATTGGAACGGGCACACTTGCAGACCGGTTTCGGGTCGGTCAGTGCAAAGTAGTGCCTGTCTATCATCAATATGACGTCTATGATTTCCCATTATTAAAAATCGAATTCCTTTCAGAGTATCATTCCTCGAACAAGGCTGAAGGGAACGACAAACAACATATTTATCATCCAGGAACTAACCAACCACATATCCGAATGGCCCAATCCCTCGTGTAAGGAAAAAAATCTTGACATAAGTAAGGGGGCATACTAGAAGACTGGCTGAGAATCAAATGATCTAGAAACACAATTCGTTCAGGCCAGTCTTCAGACTGGAGATATTCGACGAGAACCAAAATTCGATAATTTCGTATTTATTTTTCCTATTTCAATCAAATTTGTGTTTTTTTCGATTTTCCATTGCTGGTCCTTCTCCAAAAAACGC
>WOGO01000326.1:0-25326 GCA_015342085.1 Leptinotarsa defecta
TATATACTGATATATACACTGATGTATCTGCTGCTGAATAAAGATTATTATTATTATTATTATTATAAATAGATGGAAAGTTCAGAATTTGTTCTTTGAATATTCAATGCATATATACAGTGTGAATATTCGCTTGATAGTTGGCACTTATTTCGATATAGTTTCTAAAACTTTATGATAGTTTTACAATGTTGGAGTTGGAATTCATAATTTTTAATGAGATAGTTTTGAATATTTAATTTTTTTTATTTGCTGGTGTTATTTTTTCAGGAACAAGAAGACATTGAAAGAAGAGAGAATGAGAAAATTGAAAAGAGAGTGTATGACAACTGGAGAAAATTGATAAAAGGTTTGCTGATCCGTGAGAGACTTAAAGCAAAATATAAATTCAGTGAAAAACATTGCATTTCTGAAAAAGGAAAGAAAAGTGGGAGGCTGAAGTTTAATACAAAAAAACGCAATTGAATTTGTCATTAAAATATTGAAACACGAGTATGTATGAAAACTATAAATTCTGTGATATTGTTAATTCTTTTAAATTTTTAAACACTTGAGTTTTATGTGAATTTTGAAAATCTCAGGAAATAATAGTAAATAGTTAATCCTTAGTACAGTATTTTTCAATAAACTAATGAGCATTAAGTATTTTTTTTTTGAGTTTCTTCAGTATTCTGTAAGAACAGTATTCTGTAAGAACAGTATTCTGTAAGAACAGTATTCTGTTCTTACATAAACCAGCTGCCATCCCAATACTAATGACAACCGTCAATAGCCGCTAGTAGTACCGAATAACTTATTTTTCCTGAGGATGTTATATTGAAAGTCTGCTCAAATATAGATCTCCTTTTCAATTAATGTTGGGCCTCTGACGATACTTCTCTTCATAGCAAATGAGTTCAAAAATATACTTGCGGTTTTCTCGATGTGCTCTGGTGGAGGTCGCCAATTAGTATTTTTTATTTGGAATAAAAAAAGGGTATTTTTATATATTCAAGAAATAATCTAAATTTTTTGACAAATAAAATTGATTGTATCCTTTTGAAAATTTCCTTGTAGGACGAAACTGCAGTAACGTTAAATACAAAGTTTCATAAGAAGTTTCAATTTTCATTTTTCATAATTACATTCAGGTTAAAAGTATTCATCTTTTCTGACGTCCGACACTTTGTCCTCAAACAGTTTACTTATCCCTGAACAGTTGAAATATCGAAATCGACGATTGAAGAACATTTTCACACTTCTCGTTTTCATTTTGATAAGTCAACTATCACTTTGGAAGATAATTCAGCTAGTGTTGCCAACGTCTCGGTGGAAAAGCTCGCTTTGTGTGCGTGCGACTTATTCAAGTTACAAATTTTCTGACAAATGTTACTATTTTTGTCAACATCTGCAGAACAATACAGAATTTCGCCTCATTTGCTACATCTTCCTATGCAGAAACATCAAATCCAGCTCTTGAATAGTTCCGAATTTTTGCTAAATATTCCACTGGATATGAAAATAGCTGAAAATGATTTTATCACATACTTGAAACAAAAAAATACCCGAATAATTTCATGATAAATGGAGAAAAAATAAACAGGTGAAAGGGGCTTACCTAAGCTAACATCTTCCTGAAATTATTCTTCCATCCCTCACCCCAGTTAACCCTGTTTGTTCTCTATGTCCAGTCAATACTCCACCAGCAATGGATAATTGTACTAATTACGCAACAATAGTAGCACAGTAGACCCTTGTGTCTAAGCACAAGAATATATGCTGCACATTGCAAGCATCCCCGGACGAAGCTGTAATTCCATAACATAACGTGAGTTATGTAAAAAAGGTGATTGGTCTACTGCGCCTCAGAGGAGGCAAATAAGCGATGAAAAAGAAGAAGAAATTATGTGTTTCAATTCATGATTTTGTGTCGTTCTCTCTTAGTGGGATCTTTGAATTAAATAATTTTATGACCAGCGACAATGCGACAATGCTGCTTCATTAACTAGGTGATGGAGTGTTTCAGATATATTTTATATTTACATATCTAAATTCTACATGAAAGCAGGAATATGCTATCAAAATCTGGTCGATTTGTATGGAAAATCATTCAGTGCCGAACAATTGTATCATGTAGGATATCAGATTCAAAACTAATTTCTTCACCTTTTCCAATAAATCCTAATCAACATTTGAGGTACTCTCTTCCCAGGCTGTACTGTTCGAATTCTAATAAAAACCAGTATATAGCTCGTGATACTGAAGTAATTCCAAAAGGGATTAAAAATATCGATGAAAAAATAGAGAAACTGAAAAATACTGAACAAGACAAAGATATTTATATTCTCCAGGACTTGAAAGATTCTAAAAAAAAATTTAAAGAAAAGATTGAAGAAGTCGTTGAGGTACACAGTAACATAGCTTTATTCAAATATATACATATATTCATTTTTTAGAGAGAAAATGTTTATACTATTCCTAATTTTTTATGTGTGGCAAGGATAGCTATATCTCCTTATTTAGGATGGTTAATAGTACAATCTGAGTATGATTTTGCCCTGGTTGTTTTGGTAGTAGCAGCTGTAACTGATTTGGTAGGAAAGCTATTATGAGTTAATGCACACCTATCTAACCAAATTTTTTAGTTGGATGGTTGGATAGCCAGAAAATGGATCAGCCAGTCCTCTAAAATGGGTAGTTTCTTAGATCCAATGGCAGACAAAGTACTTATTGGAATTTTGTTTTTGTCTTTGACATATGTGAATCTAATACCAGTTTTCCTAACAGGGTTGATAATTGCTAGAGATGTAATACTGGTGATGGCTGGATTCGTCATAAGATACAAATCTCTTCCTCCTCCAGTGAGTACTCATGAATTATTCATCAAGCTGCATACTTGTCTAAGCTATAAAATATGTAAAATATTTTTAACATATTTCAAGTTTCCAATGAATATTAGAAATATATGATTATTATGGATCAGTACATGAAACAGAGATCATCAAAGGAAAATACAATTTATGTATTCGCATTTGAAAGACAAACAAAATCCAAGATTTATATATTTCGAGACTGTGGTTATGAATATATGTTTTTTATATTGCATTATGTCGAATATTCTGGGTGCAAGGTAGGGAATGGTTTCTTCGGTGTTTCACTTGTGTTATTTTATTCTTACATCATATTTTCCTTCCTTAATGTTAACTATAATATTCTATGGATATAACTTGTGTTCCTCGAAACAGCATATCTGAAGAAAATTATAGTTTATTCCAAGGGTAATTTTCAATTTCTACTTCTGGAGCATTTCGTGGGTTTAAAAAATCCAAGACCACCATACCCAATAATTCCTTAACTCACATGTGATTGAATAGGTGAGCTATGCAATATAGTTACATGATTCACCCTTAGAAATTTTCGCAGATTTTTCAATTTGGTATAAACATTTTGACTTTTTCAATAATATCATCTATTTGAATATTCCATTTGAGCTGTCTATCCATCGACTGTACTTCTGAGATATTTCATACTATCCGCTCCTTAAATCTCCATAATTGTATTATAATGGTGTTATCCTTATCAACAATTTTTGAAGATCTAAAGTTAGGTTAATTACTTTGGCAGGATGTGGACTGTATCATACCATGAATCTAAGGTATATAATACAATGGTGTCAAAACTAACTAAATATCGAAAATGTTCTTGAAGTTGAAACGAATTGGTTTCAGTACGGTATTCTGTGAGACACCATATTCCATAACACTTGGATTACTGCTGACTAGTCATTTGTTGCTGAGACTTCGAAATATAATCTTCTTTCTCGCAGTCATGCACATAAGAGTGATGATGTCTGCCGCAGTACCAGACGAAACGTTCAATACTACAAGTTCCATTCGACTACGACATACCATCCCGGATTTCATTCTCTTCAATCGTGACTCCGGCCGTAAAAGCCAATGTTCTTAAATTTGAAATGCAACTTTCTATCATTACATCATCATTTTATATTAGCTGTACCCTTGGAAAAGTGAAAAAGCCAACATTTCATCTTTGCAAAACTGTGGTTGAGAAAACTTGAATTTTTCTTTTTTTAGTATTGTATTCTCGTTCAATTCATGAGCAAGTCAAGTTAAGTCAAAAAATGTTTATTAAACTTTTGGATAAAATTACAAAATATTTGTGACAGTGTATTTTGTGTGGGGCCCTGCTATAGGCTTATGCCTCTTCAGGGTTAGTGTCTTGTGTAATGATGTCTAATGTAGTATTGTCTTATGTTGTCATGTGTTACTCAATTCATGTGCTTATCTTTCAAGTTATAGTTTCAGTGACATGTACCTTGCCCAATAAAACTATTATTATTGCTTTGGTTAATACTAGCTGTACACAATGCCGAAGTTACCAAAAATTATTGAAATCCATTCATAGATTTTCTAGTTCATAGTTTTTTTATCATTTACACTTTTTCAGCGCACTTTGAGCAGATATTTCGATGTTTCTCACGCCACTGCTCAACTTGCACCAACATACATTAGCAAAGTGAATACAGGAGTACAGTTACTATTAGTGGGCTCAACCTTATCAGCACCTGTCTTTCATTATGTAGGTCACCCCTTTCTGGAATATTTATGGTGAGTATATTTTCCTATTGAGTTTATTAGTGTAAAAAAATAAGTAGTCTACTCTTCAGCCAGCAACATTTGTTATTTGACTGTTCACACAGAACCCACAAATGAAATTTAAACGAAAAAATTGTGTAATGCAGTTTTATAGAACTATAGACAGGAAAATAGAAATTTTGTTCTCTAAAGGACCATAAATTTTTGCTGACGAAGTTAGGAGAATAATTATTATAGGTGAATTTACGTATGACAACCAATTTTGGACAAAATATAATCAGCAAAACATACATGGACTGTTGGTACATAAGATGTCACAGTTTCGGCTGTTTAGCATGTTCAGTTTGTTGGCGACAGGCATAAAAGATTTGCATGTTCGGCGATTTTCAGTTATTGAAAAAATGAATCAAAGAATTTACTTCAAATTTTGTGTAAAAAAAGAATTAAGGGTTCAGAAAACACTTAATGTTTACAAGTGAATGACGACACTCGCCCTGGACGCCTCAGCATATAAAAAACTGATGAAAATGTTATTATTGTATGTACTTATAAAAACAGTTGAAATATAATGAAGTATGTCAGCTTGTAACCTGTTTTTTATTTTAATTTTCGTTGTTTCTTTTCAACGTCATGATTCATTTTTACTCACAGCATTTTATTTAATCAAACATTTCCATTTGTTTGCTTGTTGTTTGACATTCTCATTTTGTGTATCTAATTCACATTCTCAATTTTTCCACAATTGTTGACACTGTACATGCTTACATATACTCAGGCTTATCTTTGAAGTACTTTTGAGTCAGACAATGAATTAATCATAGTTCAGCTTATCACCACTGATGAGGCCTATGGCAGGTTGAAAAGCGATATCAGGTGTTGGAGCAGGAAGGTTTTGTCTATGAACTCTGGTTTCTAGTTTCAGCTTGTATGATTATGTAAAAATATCATTTCCAGGTTCGCAACAGGGGCAACAACAGTGGCAGCTGCTTTGAGTTATATTTTATCAAAGGATACGTATAGAATATTGAAGAAACATAAATGAAAAATAATTCTTTGAATATTATAAATTTCAATGTAATTAAGTGCAATTATTAAATATACTGAAAACAACAATGTCATAGATATATACTTACAACTTGTTGAACATGAACTTATTTCCATAACGAACCAATTCTGGTGTGGAGTGAAGAGAGTGACAAGAGTAAATCATAGGAATTTTGGTTGTATATGATCAAAATTGTCTTGTAGATAAATTATATACTTGTTTTTATTTTTTGGCCAACAATTTGCCATGAAATATTGCATATTCACTATCCATTCCAAAAATGCAATAAAATGGGGGGTTAAAAGAGTGAATGAAAATTAATTTTATATAGATAATTACATTTATATTTTTTCTCGAAAAATAATAAAAATAAATAAATATTAACTAAATTTTCTACAAAATTGTTGGAGGATATAGTTAATTTAACTTTTCATTTTTTTTTTTACAAAAATATGTTGAAAACAAATCGGTATTTTTCATTTGATCTGTAAAAATTTCTCTAAGCATTAGAATATAATTTCTCTCAGTTCAGGATGGAGACAATCATGTTAAGGTGACAAACTAGGTTATGAATTGGATCTAACGATTTTCAATGTCGTGAAAATTTCATAGAAATTTACTTGCAGAAGAATATAGTTCAAACATTTTTTGCTGGTGTTGAACATTTCTCAATCATTCAAATCTGGGGATTAGAATATATTGCTTTAATTACTTCAGGAGATTGAGTTATAATACCGTTTTGGAACTTACCAGTAAATGGAAAAAGAAGCGAGTACTAATTTGGGACTGTACTAAAATAACTACTATTGAGTTCAGGTTGAACCGCGTCTGGCGCCATTTTCGAGAAATTGATGTGACTTGCCTACTACTTAGATTGGTAGGGCTGTTACAAAGAAGACTCTTTGTTATCTGTCAAGCTTTCGGTAAAAGAGCTAACGATATATTCAAGAATAACTTTGTGAGATCTTCTAAACAGTTATACAAAAACGCAACACGTATGGCCGTTTTTAATAAATGTGAGTAAAGGTATAATGTAAGCTTCTCAAAGTAGATATTAAAATATATTAGTAGAGGCCTGTTCTAATGTCTACTTTGAAATCTTATTTCAAGTTTCTGAGAAGTTGCTTCTGCTTTTTCACTAGTGTAATTTTATCGAAACATTTTGCTATCCAGTTCGAAATGATTATTTGATTATGCGGACAGTGTCCTGCCCCTTGGCGATGGTATGTATTATTCTTGCACATTCACCTTCATCATGTTTTGGAATACTGAAAACTTCATCCAGGATTTACATTTATCAGTTATTGTTTAAAATGATTATTTTTCATCACGATTCAGCATCATTGAACATCGAATTTGACCAATCACATGGCAATGCCTGCTATATGCAGCCACAAACGTCAAGTGAAAATGATGACATTTCGCAATTCCCCCCCTATATAGTAAAGTCAAATGTTACTTTTTTTTATATAATCTGTTAAACATTTTTCTAACAGGAGCAACACTGAATTTAATATAAGAGTAATAGACCATATTTGGATAGATATAAATAATGCTTATTATCATATCATTCTCTTTATTGATGAATAGTTTGTGCCTCTAGTGATGGTTTGTTATCAATTTTCATCAAGTAACGGGTATTCATAATATGTAATATATTTTCTTGGGAAACCGCTGTAAAAAATTCTGAGTGGTAGTGGATAGGAAAAGGTTATTTTTGGAACATATATCTTTAGTTTGATGTTTATTGCCCGTTTTTAGTCAACCATTGGTGTTGATATAAGTTTCAAATGTTCTAATGAATGAGTTTCCAAATGATTAGGCATAATATATTGGCGAATAAATTTGTCAAGTGTTCTTTTATTACCACTAAAGTCTCATTCATAATCATAATGCGCTATTTGTGAAATGTCAAATGGCAGATTGATAAATAATGTTGAATGTTAATCGAAAAGTAACTAGAAATGCGGTAAATTAAGTAGATTTTTTGTTTCTGAAATTACAGCAATTGTGGTTCTGCTGAAAAACGGGTTTGATATGAAACATGATTATCTAAAAACTGGCGAATCAAATTTCAAAATACTATCGATTGGGAACACATTCTCTCACCAGAACAAAAATTTAAAATTTACCGCTGAAGAGTTGCATGGGATACGGATAACGGGAAACGGATAAAATGAACGGGGTGTTTGAAATCTGATAAAACACCGTGTCATTCAATATTAATCTTTAGGCAAGTTTGTAGAGAGGTTATTATTCCTTAGCTGGCAATGCTGGCATTTGAAGTGTCATTACGTCTTTCATCCAGAGAACACCTATCGTGTTTTGTGCTTACATCTACGTCCATAGAGAAATTAAAAAGGATATTGTCTTTGTCTACGTCTATCAATTGTCATTGGTTATTTATGTAGAATGTAGAAAATTTGTTGTGACTAACAAATAAGCAAGATATGTAAAAACAAATGTAAAATAAATTATAGTCAATGTTGATTTGAATAAACCCATTTTTTTCTTCTTCGAATTAAATATTTACTCTATTTCACTATGTCCTCAGGATCTAAAGGTTCCTAGTTACAATTTACGAAAGTATTCCTAAATGCAAAAATTTATGTTTTAGTTCCTGATGATGCATCGGCTGGGTCAATTTCTAGTTCTAGTGATAGTACAGCTGGAATGAGTATGGATCATTTACGACGATACCTAGCCGAGAAGCTAGGGTTTTACGATAAAGAAGAAGACCAGACAGATTCAGAAAAAGTAAAGGTATCTAAATATGGAATGCATTAATATGTTTTCAGTTGTTTGGCGATCATATTCTATGTTCTGGTTTTCTGTATTCTAGGTACTAGATAATGTTAGTGTAGATGGTGTTATCGATTATATAAAAAATAGAAATTGTAAAAATATCATCACGATGGCTGGAGCTGGAATATCAACCTGTGAGTTATCCAGACACATTGAATACTTAATCATATTAGAACTGTTATAAGTCGCTTTTTGGATTGAACTCTTGTCCGAATATCTAATTTCTTTACATATACAGAAATATTTTTTTTAGCTGCTGGTATTCCAGATTTTCGATCACCAGGTACTGGTCTTTACCACAATCTGCAGAAATATAACTTACCTCACCCACAAGCAATTTTTGAGCTAGATTTTTTCCTGGAAAATCCAAAACCTTTTTTTGAATTGGCTAAGGAATTATATCCTGGTACATTCAAACCCACAATTTCTCACTATTTCATAAAAATGTTACATGACAAAGGCATGCTTCTACGGCATTACACCCAAAATATAGATACTCTTGAAAGAGCTACTGGATTACCAGGAGACAAAATTGTAGAGGCTCATGGCACATTTCACACAGGGCACTGTTTGAAGTGCAGAGAAGAATATACACAAGACTGGATTAAAGGTAACTTGAGTATAGTTTAGTAAACAATTCTTAATGAAGAAATGGTGATATTTTGTTATTGCATTTTTTTGAAATCACTTATCAGAAAAGTGTTTTATTTCCTCTAAACTAATTTTATACTCAAGTCTTGTGTTTACAACCTCCAAGAATCAAGATGACATGCTTGAATCTGTGTTAGAAGTTATTCTTTATTTGAACGTAACTATTTATTTTCAGAAAAGATTTTTGAAAATGACATCCCAATCTGTGAAAAATGCCCTGGAATTGTAAAACCCGATATAGTATTTTTCGGAGAATCTTTACCAACCAAATTTCACACTCTACTTGTTGAAGACTTCAAAAAGTGTGATCTGCTTATTATTTTGGGATCTTCTCTAGCTGTTCAGCCATTTGCATCTTTAGTAGACAGGTAATCTCATTTTCTGCATGCAAGTTTAATTTGCGATCATATTTCAGGTACTACCAAGTTGAATATTGCAAAAATTAAGAATTATTTTGCATGTTCATTATTTTTTTATGTAAATATTCTGAAAGACTTTAGTTATCTAATTATTGTTTCAGTGTTTCTCAAAGTTGTATTAAAGAAGATGAAAATTAACAGTAAACTTTTGTCTTCAATTCAATAGATTATAGGTTACTAAATATATCTGGTTAAGATTTGAATTGCAATTTGTAGTTCAATTGCTTGCTTTTTTAGAGTATCATCAAATATACCCAGACTGTTGATTAACCGGGAAAAGGCCGGCCACCGTTCCGGAGTAATGGCGCTGCTTGGTATTGGTGGAGGAATGGACTTTGACTCTGAGGATAACTCTAGAGATGTGTTATGGCTGGGAGATTGTGATGAAGGTTGTGGCCTTCTGGCAGATAAGTTAGGATGGGGTGTATGTGATACATATTTTTAGAAACTTAATTTTCAAAATATATTCCTTCATTTCAGGATGAATTGAGAGAATTGTGTGAAAAAGAACATGAAAGGATTCAGAAGGAGGCTGAGAAAGAAAAGAATAAAGTCAAGGAGGACAAGACTGAAAAAGAGGAAGAGTTGGTAGAGGAGGTACTCCAAAAACTTTGAATGAGATTAAAAAAATGAACATTCTGTGTCAAAAACGTTTTATTATAAGTTACAAATAAATAAAATCGTTGATATTACAATTTAGTAACTTCTTCCAAACAATGTATAATAGAGAGGTTTTCGCTGACATTCTGGGTGAATGCATCTATCTGTTTTCTTGATAGGCGTTGGTTGATCCAGCGGTATACACAGTGATTTTGCACCCATTGACGGAGCGCCAGGTTCGGAATTTTCACCATCATCGCTAAATGAAAAAAAAAATTTCATAAAAATTATTTAATATTATAATTCAGAGGTTTATAGGATATATAAAAAAGTGTAAATATTCACTGATTGCAATATATTTCAAAATTTTATAAAAATATATGAATAAACCTAACAAACTACTTGATTTTAGGGAAATTTATCATTTTGAAGAATATCCATGTATTCATAATATGTAATTGTGTATGCAAATGTACTTTTCATTGAAATTAATTCAATTCAACACTATGAAACAAATACAAATTATATTTGTACAACTTCACAAAAGAAATATTATTTTTCATGATGAGAGTTAATAATAATAATAATAGTCGTCTATTATTTCCACAGCCAAAAGAATACAATAAATATTAGAAAATCAAGGTTCATATATGGAAATAAAGGGCGAAGTTTATTTTCTGTCGTGTTTACATAACAGAAAATATTCTTCCACTTAACCCCAATTTATGTAATACAATTTTCAAAATAAATTGAAATATAAAATAAAAGCTACAAAAACACACAGGGTGTTCATTAAACATACGGCAATAATTTAAGGGGTTGGGGAGAAAGATAGGTTTATTGCCCTGAAAAATGCAAACATTTTTAACAAATTTCAATACATAGTTTCAGGAATAATGACCGAAATCGTTATTACTAGATATAAAGCAGATAGATTCAATAGTGTCTTCAATGCAGCTGCGGTTGTGTTTTTCATTATTTCCAAACATGCAAGTCTTTGCGCCTTGCTTAGTTTCATTTTTGTGACCAGACCATAGATGCATTTGTTATCATGGGTTTAACCACCATGGTGTAAAGGCAATACTCATGTCTGGTTGAAGCCCCCATGGCCAGCATTAGTGCTTATGTCCATTACGTTCCTTCCAGAAGACTTGTAACTCTTCCAGTAGAAGCTTCCATAAGAGTGGGGATAAAACTGCCCACTGCGGACCCCTTGCTACCCGTGCCATTATTGTTTCTCCCTTGATGGTTGTGTATACTAATCATTCTTTAAGCAAGCAGCTTCAACCTACAGCTTGTGTCATCGATCCTTGATTGATGATTGATTCCAAAGACGTATCATCAAATACGCCCTCTACATCCAAGCATTATTGTACGCATATTCTGATTTTTCTGTGATTCGACCTAAAGCCGTTTCTGTCAACATACCTGATCTGTATGCAAATTGGTACCGACGCAGAGGTTTGATAGCCAGTGCTTTGTCCTTAACGTGCCTGTTAAGTAGTTTTTCTAATGTCTTTAAAGCAAAAGACATGAGACTGATTGGTTTCAAGACCTCTGCTGAGACCTGTACAATTGTTTCAGATATTGGATTGAAGGTGGGCTTAATCAGTCCCCCTGTTTTCAGTATATATTTCAGGAACAAACTCGCTCTGAGGATAACAAATTCTTCAAGAAATTTTTCTTTTGTAGCATTGCTGAGTAAATACCATCAAGTCCCAGCGACTTATACGATTGGAATGAGTTCATGACCCATTCAATTTTCTCCAAATCAACCACTTTGCCACCAGCCCATCCTATCTGGATGCTCTTTCAAGGGCCTTTCAGTCATGAATTTGTCCTGGACTCGGGCACAGAACACCCTAACCTAACCCTGTAGGTAGGGTGTTCTGTGACTCCGGTGTCAGATTTGTAATTTCTGACCCTCGGAAGTACACCCAAAAAAACTCTCTTGTAGTCTCTTCTGTTTTAGGGTACTCCAAGATATATGTTTTGAGATTATTTATTGAGATCTGGATCTATTTGAGCCTTTTAGATTAATTTAGACCTCCGATAAGCCAAATTGATTGGTTTCTTGATATTTGCCCCATACTCCTGCAAGGTCTCGTGCTATTGTTGATGTCTGTTCCTGAGTTGGCTTAGTTTCTTCGAAATATCAATAACACATTCTTCGAGCTTCCACAATTTTTTGATCATTTGTAGAGTATTAGACGCCAGTGCCTGACCACTAATGAAGTCGCTCCTTTCTCTTCTGTCCATTCAAAGGCATTAGCTGCTGCCTCAAATTGTCTATGGTACGTGGCCATGATGACCAACCATCAAAAGTTTAAAGACTTCAGTGTTTTACCTTGAGAAGAAGTTGTTGCCGCTGGTTAGGCTCCTCTTAGTGAAGTGGATGTACTCTGTTCAAACGGAATCAGTTGCTGGTTAGGTGGGTATGATCGAGTTGGTTCTTCAGTTTGCTCACCTGTTCAACATTCTAAAGCGATTCTCGTCTGAGAGACAAGGTATATTTTCAAAGCGACGTCACTATATGTTTTCAGATCGCCACATTTAGGCCTTTAAATATGGGAGGGCAATGGTATAATATTATTTCTATAGCTCTTTGTTGAATTGTCTCTATATAAATATATCATGCTTTTTAGGATTACTAAAGTTATTATATCAGTTTAATTACTTTCGGGAGAGAAGCATATAAAACAAATTGAATTTACCGTGTACTATCTGCTTTAATTTTATCTTCGCAGGAGATATCACCGCAAAATGGTGCCAGGATAATATTCTTCTTTTCTAAATTTGGCGAAAACTCGGACCAGTTTGTTACAATAACTTTATGTGTTTCCAGATCCTTACATGCTCTGAAATTAAAGTTTTATTGAGTTTTAAATCTTTTTAGGATTGTGAACTCACTTCTTGTATAAACTACTCTGTATTTCTTGAAGTAAATCTACTAATTTTTGAGCAGCATTATCTCGGGATATAGTTATTTTTTCCCCATTGTCCCTCCTCACTGCAATCAACTGTTTATTTTCTATATCCTTAGGTCCAATTTCCACACGAATGGGAACTCCCTAAAAAATTAAGGGTTTTCAAACGATTCAACTCTTTACTAAATCTACACTAATGAAAGACATTTAATATATCTGGTACAAATACTGAGAATAATGTAAATTGAATAGATGTACCTTGAGTTCCCAATGATTGAACTTCCAGCCAGGAGAGTAGTTCGATCTATAATCTCCTTTTACCCTAATTCCCGCAGTTTTCAAATCTTTCTCCAAGTAATCACAAGATTCTTGTAATTTGTTGCGAGCATCTTCAGACAACCCAGCCGTAATACCACATGGAACAATAACTATTTGTAAACAGGCCACTCTTGGTGGTAGAACTAGACCTTGATTATCACCATGGATCATTATCATTACACCTAGAAAAATATTAAAACAAGTAATCAGTTATGTACAAGAAGAGTCCGCTAATTATTGAAAATAGAATTCAGTATATTGTCCCAAGAAACATTAAATGCTTCTAATTAGGGACTATCACTGACTACAAAGTATTATAAAGTGACAGGTAGAAAAGATACTTTACAAATAACACAAGAAATCTTGAAAAACCTATGAAATGCAGTCAGAAATAAAATTAGTCCCACAGCCATAGAAAAAATAAGTTATAAGTTATTTTGATAGAGTTGGCTTTAAAAACTTTGATGGAACTCATGCCAAAATAAGTAGGAATTCTGGATATATGTTGGTCTAAACAGAAACTTACCAATTGTTCTTGTTGTAAATCCCCAGGAATTTTGGAAGACATATTGCTTTTCTTGAGTTTCAGGATCTTCATAGACAATGTCAAACATTTTCGCAAAGTTTTGGCCTAGATGATGAGAGGTGGCTCCTTGAATAGCCCTACCACTGGCAGACACGAAAGCTTCAACTGTTAATGTGTAGTCGCCACCGGCAAACTTTTCTTTTTCTGTTTTGCGGCCTTTCACCACCGGTATTGCCAACAGGTCGGTATATATTCGTGCATACAAATCTAAAAGAAAGGTGTTATAGTAAAAAAATTGCTATTTCCAATATTGGTAATTGGGTAATTGGGCAAATAACTCGAATATTACTATTTGAATATAGAAAACAAGTCAAAGGTTTCAAACATGTAATAATAATTAAGTACAATTTCACTCTCTTCAATCCATGGCACCTCAAATTTCATATTTGAAAAATGTTCAAGAACAATTCGATATGTCAATGAAAAATAAAATTGTTGTTTTCAGCGATCAGCTCATTGCCAAATTCAAAATTATAAAATTAAAAAATGTAAAACTAATTTGGCGAGACAAAATAATCCAAATTATAATACAGCAGTTTGGTTGGAGGAGTGGACAGCCAAAATGATTTGATAGTACCAAATTAGATTCAACTGAAAAATTTTTACTGTAATTTGGTTTGAACTCACCTAGTATAGTAGTAACTTCAACATCTGCTTCTTCCTTGAGAGCATAAGCAGTATGTCCTTCTTGCCATAGGAATTCTCTTGTTCTTAAAAATGGTTGCGGGTGCTTGAACTCCCATCTCTTGAAATTAAATCAATTTGAATGAATATAAATGCGCACACATAAGTCTCTTAGTGAATAGTACTGATATTCTGATGAACATTTTTCAGGCAATGTATTTCTATTATAGAAAAAAAATCTAATTTTTTTGGAACTTACTACAACATTGTTCCACTGATTCAGTTTGATAGGAAGATCTCGGTAGGACTGAATCCATTTAGCATACGCAGGATACATTACTGTTTCAGATGTTGGTCTGATTGCAACTGGTTCTGCCATATCTGAATCTCCTGATTTTGTTACCCATGCTACCTACAAACAAGATCCCAATCCAATAAAAATAACAAGCACTACGTAGAAGTTGAAGAGCTTGAAAGTTTTGAAATAGGTGAATTTTGACATGTAACTACCACTACTCAAACTACTACAAACTTAAACTTAGCAGAAATTATTTTTAAACTATCATTAGAAATCAAATCAAAATATACTTTATTGTCCGAAGATTTGCATATTTTTGACGAAGTCCAAGAAATACAATGTAAATATAGAAAAAGTTCTAAAAAAGTATAAATGTAGGTATAAAAAAGTTCCGAAAATATATAAATGTAAATATAAAAAAGTTTTAAAAATGTATAGATAAAACACCACCATGTATAAAGTGATAGTACAAACTATAAAACGGACTATCAACAAGTAGGTTCTTCACCGCCTTTTTGAAATGAATATTGCTTAGATTTTCAGATCTCATTTCTAATGGTAAATGAGTGAAAAACTTACCACCGTTATAGTATATGGAATCATTGATTAAATTCAAAATTGGGATGGGAAGTCTAAAGGTATAATTGCTATTAAGAGTAGCATAAGGAGTAGAAGCAAAGTTGAACTTCGATTTATGTTTATAAATAAGGCAAACCGTCTCTAAGATAAAAAGTGTGGTGACTGTTAAAATTTTATTGGCAGTGAACAAGTTTCTGTACGGTTATTTGGGTTTGACTTTACAGAGACATCTTAGTGCCCTCTTCTGTAATATTAATACAGAAATAATTTCTGAATTATTGACTTCTTGAAAAATGCATATTGACAGTTTTTATAGTATTTACTGAGATTTACGAAAGTTATTCCATGGAAGTTTTAAATATCTTCAACTTTTTGAATAGATATAAATAGCAATAACGCCAAAACTAATGAACTGTTTTGTTCACTTCTTCATCAGAAACAAAAAAGATCATATAAGTTTTTTGATATTTTCAGTTTTTAGTCCAACTCGTTCCCATTAACGAAATTTCTCCAAGTCGATTATGAATTTTGAGACCATTAGTTCCTAAACTATGCATTTTATAAAAAAAACTTGATGACTATTATTATGCAAAATGAAAAGATGTACATAATTGGTTCAATGACCAAACAAATAGGGAGTATTCCTACTTCAGACGCCAAAAATGTTTAAACTCGAATAAAATGTTTAAATCCATTCATCAAAATCTACAATTTCTTAAATAATTACAGTTATGAAAAAATGTTTAAATATTCTCAAAATAATAACAAAATTGATTATTTGGAAAATTTCAATATCTGCTTACAACAGGAAAGGAAAACTGTAATGCGAGACCCATTGTATGACCAACTAAGAAAAAATAACTATACCTTAATCGAATTCTCGATAGTTATCAAAATTAAAATTATATTTCTACATCAATTCCTAAACATACACCTTTACCTTTATAAAACCCATCCCTAACTACCATTGACGTCAGTGCATCAAGGAGAATTTAAACTCTCGATCTTTGGATCCGTCAATGAACTGAATACTTAAGGAATACTGTATGGAGTAAACATAACGATGGCGTTTAAACTACTACTGACTTACCTCTGGAGCGAAATCCGCAATGTGGGTTTTTTCCTTCTCTAATACAGTTTTAGACACAAAAATCGGAAAATAACAGTTTTGAACCCCAAGCTTTTTTATCTCTTCGTCAAACCAATCTCGGAGAACTTCCCAAATGGCAAAAGACCATGGCCTGAGGATGTAACAACCAGACACGTCATAATATTCAATCATTTCTCCCTTAGTAATAACCTGGGAATACCAGTCCGACAGGATTTCTTCTTTCTTTGCTTCCAAACCGAGTCGGGTTTGTTTTTTGATGGAACTTTCTTCAACCTGAAATAAAAAAAAATTTCAATATTTCTATAAAAGGCGTTCATCTAGTTGACATATATAATATGATACAGGTTTATTCAAAGACTTACACCGATATCAACCGATTTCTTTTCTTTGGTAGCAGCCTTTTGTTTCACCACTCTTTCTTTTTGTGCTGAAAGTGGCTTGTTTTCCTTAGGTTTTGCTGGTGTTCTACCAGATACAGGAAAATCAGTTCCGGTTAAATTTTTATATTCTTCCTTAAGACCTAACAACACTTTTACAGCTACGTCAACTTCTTCCTGAAAGATAAACAAGGTCAATTTTTTCTTGATAAGTCACTGAAAGTTCCTGAAAAATTTGTTTCCTGAACTGTTTCAACTCCCACCTCCAGAGTATATAAATATATCGGGCTTATGACGATGTTGATAGCTTGAGAAATTTTCCAAGGTTAAGAGCCAGGTTACTCAACGACTGCACAAATTAATCATTCAATATTATTATTATGTTTAATTTTTTTTTTGGATGATCTACGTATATCTTTATATCTTTGAAAAAGAGTTTTATGGAATGATTTTAATAATGAAATCAAATCAGAAAAAGCAGAAGGTCTTATTGCCAAAAAAATTCAACTTCAACTCACTGTAAATCTGAAACAAAGCAATTTCGGGAAGTAGTTTGCATACTTTTTTTGTTAAAATTATCTCAATAATGTCACTTGGATATTTAAACGTACTTATGTTACACCCTGTATATTGGAACTATCATTTTATGAAAAATCGATGTTGAACACTTTTCTATCAAAAGAATTGACAGAACAGGGGAAGTAAACTGAGGACACGGGTTTTCAGCCTCACCAGCGTGGTGCAGCCAAGTGCAAAGATGGACAACACCTGTTGCCGAAAACAGGGAACACATACGAACGGAGTCACCAACAGAATTTAAATCAATATGCACTCGATAACACCTTGTTTTAGCTGCATATCTGGTAATGTTGGGTGTATCCTAGAATCTCTACTAGTTGGTGACTTCGTTTGTATATATTCCTATTATAAATATTGATTATTTTTGAAATTAATGAACAATGATAATTTTCTTTTCATGCTCACTTTGTTAGCTTTCTTCGACTTCAAGTCTCTGACGATGTCTCCTTGTTCCCCAATTTTCTTTGTTAGGTTTAGTTTAGCAACTTCGTTTTCAACAGGCAATGACTCTGATTTAGTTTCGGGCTTCATATTAGTTTTCCATTCTTTTCCAGTCACTGATTTGAATTCCATTTTCAACTGAAGCAACTTTTTCACTTCTTCTTCTACCTTTGCCTTATCTGCTTTATCTAAACAGTGGAAAAAAACTTTCAAATTGAATATACAACCAAATTATGTATGTATTAGTTGGCAGATAATTTTGAATAGAGATTATTTTAAATAGTTTTTTATTATTCCAAATTTATTAATTTTTAATGACGCATTAGATAGCAAACATGAATTTTAACTGTGAGCAATATGAGAAAATTGATCTCAGAAGACCAAACTAAGCACAACAGCACTAAGATAACTGGAAGTTTTTGCATTTACCAAATATTAATTGGTAAATCATCATCAATTAATCATTGAATTATAATAGCCATACAAGTTTTAAGTTCAAAGTGCATATTTATTCCTTAATTGCATACTGAAAAAACATTAGGATATGTAAGAAATATATTACCAAAAACTTGTTTTTGTCTATAAAAAGTACAGTCTTCAAAAAATATCATCCTTAATTAATCAGTAAAAAATAGTTTATAAATTGAAACCCTTCAATATATACCCTACTTTATTTTCTCCTTTCCTCGGCCTTTTTGAAATGCACTAGTTTGTTTTTACAGTAAGTTTTTATTATAGATGGTGTTTCGATAGACAATACATCATCATTTTTCCTTGAGATATATATTGTACAGGGAGACATTTCCCAGTTTCGTAAACATTTATAGTTGAAATCTCATGGTGAAAACTGTATTATTGAGTTTTGATACAGATTTTAATCCAATATCGGCCAGTTACTTCCAATATCAGGCTTTTAATCACTATTGGACTAGGTAATCTCAGCATAATGATTGCTGCCGTATGATCCTACCTGCTTTCAACTGCCGGACTTTATCACCTTGTGCGGCGATTTTCTCTAGAAGTGTATTTTCATCGACTGAGCTAGATACATTTGAGAGAGGTTCAGATGTATTCAACACAACTGAAGGTTTGGGAACTGTGCCAGGTTTCCAATCCTTTCCAGTAAGAGCCTTGTAATCAGCCTTCAAGGCCAAAAGAGCTTTCACTTCAACTTCGACATCTACTTTGTCAGCCTTTTTACTCTTCAAATTCCGGACTTTGTCACCCTGAGCTGCTATCCGTTGCAAAAGTTCATTTTCATCTACCGATACATTTTCTTTTTTTACTGTTGGAATACAAGCTGCCGGTGAGGGAACCCAGTCTTTGCCGCAGGCAGACTTGTACTCAGCCTTCAGTTTGAGCAGGTTCTTAACCTCAACGTCTATGCTGGATTTGTCTGCCTTTTGAACTTTCAGCTGTCTCACCTATAAAAAAATAGTATGAAAATAAAAATGAACGTGGATACTAAAGGTAGTTCAATGAATCAAAAACAGCACATTGGACAGATAATTCAGAGTCTTCATGAAATTCAAAATTATTAATCAATTAAATTTAGTCATATTCAAGTAACACTTTACTGCGATATTTTCACTAAACAATTTTCAAAACTGCAACAAGCGTTTCACTATACAATAGCTTCTCCAGACATGTTCACATATCTATTCAGTTCAGGAAAAAGCTTTTCTATTTCTCCATTTGCCTTATAATGCATGAGAAACTTCGAACAAAGGAAAGATAACAATAATAATAATGCAAGCCTTCAAGAAAATGTACAAACAATCCACATTCTTTTTCAGAAACAAACTGGAAGAGCCTATCTAAAATAACTGAACCCTTTTATGAATCTTGATTTACACAGAATTTTAATCAAGAGTTTTTTTTCAAGTCTACCCACCCTTCCAGTTTTGAATATGTAATACCTTATCTCCTTGAATTGCAATTCTTGAACTCAAATCATTGGAATCTCCAGAATCCTGTGGTAAACATCCTGGTTTCCAATCTTCGTTAGAGAGGTTTTTGTAGTCTGCCTTCAATGATAATAATATCTTCACAGCATTTTCAATTTCAATTTTGGAAGCTTTCTGTTCCTTTAGCTTGCGAACAATATCTCCCTGCTGGATTATTTCACTATTAACTTGAAGAAGAGATTTGGAAGGTGAAACTTCTTTACTAGTCTCTTTATTGGATTTCAAAGTGTCTTTGCTCTGCTGAGAAAAAAAATTAATTGTAAGCCACAGATTATATTTCAATCGAAACAAATTCAAATTGAAAACTTAAAAGTATATATTAAGTGAAAACACAGAAAAAGTAAATAATTACAGAATGTGGAATGTGGGAATTCTTGGTAAAAATAAAAATCTATAACAATTCACTCAGTAAATACAGGAAATTTGTGAAAATGAGTACTCACTGGTTCGATTAATGACCTATTTATTTTGTAGAAATTCATTTTGAATATAGTATAAAGGAAATAACTTTTGTCTGATTTCTACAAAGTTTTTGTTAAACCATTTTCAATGGTTACTTACTGCATGAGCGTTCGGCAAAACCAAACCCTTTCACTCTGTATAAAATTCTATTACCTTAATCTTCTGAAACAATTTAAAATGCAAGATATTCCTAAATAAACTCAATATGTATATCCTCAAGATGATGTATGGGAATATAAGAACACAGGCTTTCTCGGTTGGAGTTTAAATAATTAAAAAAAAAACAAAATCTGAGCTGTTTCTTCTGCTTCTTTGGCAGACATCTTCAGTGGTGTAGGCGTTGACTGTGAGGAAGAAGCTAGTATCTGGAAGTCTCTGCAATGACTGACTAAGGCAACTCACCCACAGTATCACTTTCACACCAATAAATATTTTGAGACAAATATGAATGTTTTGAGATTAACATAAATGTATTCATCAAAAACATAAAATTCCTCAATAAAATTTTTTTGGACACATCAATTACTCTTATGCATTTTTATTGCAATTGATTATTTTATGAAATTCCCACTTCTTTGATGAAAAGAAGTATGCTAAGCATAAGTGAAATTATATCATATATAACTCCATGAAATTTGGAGACTGAAACTATACCTAGTGAAACCTATTAATGAAAAGGGGGATTCTGAACTTATGGAAAACCTTCGACCCATAAATACTCTAGCAAGTTTTGAAAAATTATTTGAGCTAGCTATGTGTAATAACATTACAAATTTTCTATATTAATGTAATATAATTAGCAATAGCCAACACAGATACTTACGAGAGAGATCAACAAACAGCGCAATATGTCAATTTACTCAAAATATAACAAACTTAATGGAAAGAAAATATTCAGCACTTGGTATGTTCTTAGATCTGTCAAAGGCATTTGACTGCTTGAATCACGAGATACTTATAAAAAAAATCAGAACTATATGGTATAAGAGGAACCTCACTGAAATTGATTGATTTTGAATGAATCTAGAGCTAATCTTATACTTTTTAGAACTAATCAATTACAGATAGAACAACCTCAAAATTTTAATATTGAAAACAATACTATAAAATATTCAGAAGACACAAAATTTCTAGGACTTCATATTGATGAATTCTTGAAATGAAACAAACAGACTGATTATCAAGCTAACACATTGAGCAAAATTTCGTATGGATTAAGGGTGGTCAAAAATATCTCAACAAAGAATCGGTAAAATTTTTATATTTTTCCAATTTTGAGTCTGTAGTTAGATATGGAATCATAGATTTAGAACCATATAGTGTTAGTGACTATTTAAACCAAACCAAATTATAGAAATGTATATATTTATGAGTATATGTAGTCTTTTTCTTTTTTTTGTTGACATTATTTCATTTTATGTTGTCTGTGTACAAGCTGTAATAGTCGGCATATTTTTCAAATAAAGATTATTATTATTATTATTATGAAAATTGCATTTGATGTTGACAATAGATTGTTTACCCTTTCACTATTTTTAAATTTTCACTTAATGAACAAATAATCATCAAAAAATTTCAATTATCTATATTGAATTGCTTATGATTATTGGAAAAAATAACATTTTCAATACTTAGCTTTTTCAAAACGGCTGACCTCTCAGAAAAAAGTCCTTTTCCGTTTCAAAAATCTGCAAAATTACTTTAGAATACACCTCTTTTGAAAATATGTGTACCCCTTTTGACAAATGTCAAAGTACTAAATTATCAAGATGTCATTTTTGCTAGTCTACTAAAACACACTGAGTATTGCCCGCGAACTGAGTTCAGGTTGACATTTCCTTCCTCAACCTCTCACCTTAGTATCGGAAACCAGGTGATCTCCATTTGCGCAGTTACTTAAATGAAATACACCTGTTACCTGCCAAAATGACATAAGCGATTTTTGGTGACATTCTTTGATGATAATTTTTGTTGATTTCAAAATATGCTCCGCTATCCAGGATTAGTGTTATTTGTTTTCTATTTATGTATTCACCATGTACGCTATTTCTTACATTAAGAAGCCTTAAAGTTTCACCCACATAACATTTTATACAGGTAACTGCGCATATGTTGCGAACAATGAGCGGTTCAACAATACCCGCTCTAAGTAGCCTATTCAACTATTCAATACTAGAAAGAAAGGTGTATCAGACCCATTTGCAATTAACACAATAACAAAAATGTATCAACTGAAAACAACTTGGGTAAAATGTAGATGAAGATTACAAAAACACTGAAATAACCTACCTTATCTGTAGTTTTCGTAACTTCCGCATTACCCAAAGGATTTTCGTTGGCATGTCCATCAGGAATAGCGAATAATATAACTGGTTGCTCTTTGCAGGTATTTGGGGTTGCAGGTTTGTAGGGTACATCTACTCTGAAAAAACCACGGCGCTGAAGTTGAATTATGTCACCAGCCTTCAGGTCTTTCAACTCGGGATCCCCAATCATTTCAACTTCTTTCTGTAAAGAAAAAATTTCAATCTAGATATTTCCAAATTTGTGCGGATTAGTATTTGAAGTTACACGATTTCGACGTAAATACATGAAAAAGTTAAGTTTTAGAATGTAAAGTAAAATGTTTTAGAAGAACATGTAACTTTGACTCTTCGTGTATACAACATAAAGAAAGGAAATTTATTTAGCGGTTATCATATATCACTCAGGGATTTATAGATTTTATAGGAATATGTAAAAAAATATCCAAAGTGAAAACTTCTAGAACTGTCTTATATTAATGAGAGGATAAATGTATGGAAAAAAGCAGTTTAAAGTGAAAAGTGAAGATGAATAATGATACGAGATTCAGGCAGTTGTGATTTAGACAGATTAGTCCGTAGCTGTTTTATTTATTTATTTATTTATTCAGTATAAATGGAAAACCCGTTTTACAATGATTCAATACAAAATTATATAATTAATACCCTACACAGTAGAAACCAACTAAAACTTCAAATTGGAATTCATAAAGTTCAACGTTAATGTGAATAAAAGTCAACTGAAATGTATAAACTGTGTTCTGCAGCACACAATATTTAAAGAATGGGTCAGTAGTTGGTTACATATGATTTGTTGTCACTTATGGAAAGAGTTGTTATAAGACAGAAATAATCCATATATAGAACACCTAGTAACAATTGTTACATTCTTAACTGAGAGTTCTTAAACCAGTACTGCAAAATAAACTGATGGGGGCTTGACATTAATAGCTGATAACTACTTGGAATAGTTTCTGGTGAAATAAATCAGATGGGAGTTGAAACAAAGTAATTCAAGTAGAGCTGCGGAAATACAATACAACCTTAATACATGAAATAATAAAGTGAACTTATATCACTCACCCTGGTTTCATGACCAATATATTGTTTGAAGTCCTCATCTTTTCCCAGCACTGGTTTACTCAACAAATGATCAAAATAGACACACCAGGTAGGTGTGAAACGGGCCTTTTCCAACTCAGCTAACCATGTTAGTTTTAAAGTTTTCTTATAGTCTTTATTTTGTGTATTTGAAACAGCTTCAACACTTGTAACCTTGCCGTTTTGTCTATAAGCAGAAAAAAAAAATAACATAGAAAATCATTTGGGATGCAGTGATTGTAGTAATCTTTCTGAAAAGTAACTTTCATCGTACCTATTGATTTTTTTTATCAATATATTTCCCCAGTTAACGAAGGTGGTGTTTTCACCTTCTTTAAGAGATTCAGCATCCACACCATCAATGAGTATTTTAGGAGCCAACCAAACATTTTTTTCGCCAACCTCTGGGTTCTTCGGATGTTTAGGAACTCTCAAGCACTCCTCCTTGATATCCTTAATGAAAACGGGTACAGTTCCTGTAGACTCAAGAGCCGTATAACGTGGCGCAATAGGGTCAATTACCTAGACAATTATTTAATTAATTTTAATAACTACCACAAAATACTATACGTGATTCTAAGAGTCGAAAAGCTAGTAATGAATTCATTTATTAGTTTCTCACCTTTTTATTGAAAGCCCAAATCTTGTCCCATTCCATAACAACTACCGATCGACTTGATCCTTGGGCTATAATGAATTCTTTCAACCCCTTCACTGTCATACCTCTTCGCAAAACTCCCCGTACAGTAGGCATTCTAGGATCATCCCTGTAAAATGATGAAAGATATTTGTGCCTTCATAGGTTAGGAGAAGTAAAGTGTAAACCAAAGATAGCAAGGCTATTAATTTAGACATGAATCCTCTTTAATAATGCTCATCAAACTCCAAGTTCACAAACTATGTAATGTAATTCAGAACTATTGAGCTGCCGACAAAATTGCGAGAAGATACATTTTTTACTGTGGAAAACAACTACCGAACAATTCAATCTCGTGATAATTTCCCTGGAACTATCATTAGGATTCTATTGCTCCATGATTTTCCATAAAAAAGTCTCTTGCTTTTTCTTAATAGAAATCATAATTTCTTAAAAATTCGGTATTCGAATTATATTGTTCGGATGTTATATAAAATTAAATATAAATTGAAGAAATTTTATATTTTTACAAAAGATTAGTATTTTTTTAAAAAAAGCAATTTTTTTATCTACTTCTCCATCATTAAACAATGTGTGGGAAATTTCCAAAGAAAGGAAGAATAACTACAGTAAAAACTTTATAAAGATATGTAATTTCAATATTAAATTCTACAAAAAGGATTTGAAGCTTTATATCTTCTATTAATTATCTGCGAGCGCTTTCGACAGTTGGTAGTACTGTCATCTTCTAGGCACTCCTCAAACTGAACTTGTCATCCTGTCGTCTGCCTCTTTATACGGTCAGAGCGTCTTAACTCAGGTATTTCAGGTACTTTAGGTAAATTTGCCTGTATTTGTACTGCATCAGGTACTCTTCTTTGTGTTAGATCTTCTCTAGGAA
>WOGO01000327.1:0-25319 GCA_015342085.1 Leptinotarsa defecta
AGGAGGTTACGTGCAGCGCCAAATGCCCGCGAATAGATCAAGCACTAATGTCGATATTTCAAATACAGATCCCGAGCTTGATTGTTACAAGCAAACAAACAAACAAAGTATATTCCACTAAGTGAGTACTTACGTTTGAAAATCCAAAGAAATTTCGAATGTGAAAAGAATAGTCTCTGTGTATTCAATTTCATTTAGATATCATTTAATCTTTTACCATCAATCAGTTCTTCGTTGTAATTGTCTTGCAATTATTGGTGCTTCAAGTGTTCTCTGAGATTCCTGTGAAATACAAACGAGGAATTAATAACCTATGTTTCTAATATTTACTTTTTCAAAGTTTAACCTAAATCACTGCTGAGTTTTATTGGTCATCTGTGTCACTTCTGTTAAGTTCATATCATAGAAAGGTTTGATTATAAGGGTTCACCTGTGACGTCATTGTAGATAATTTTACTCCAAACGGACCATCTGTGACGTCAATACCCATGACGACTAGACAACCACAACAATTAACCCATTTCATGGGATTGAGAAATGATACTGACTAGATGACAAGTTGACATAAATTTGAAGTTATGATATCCTTTTTTTATCATCACGGCACATGGCTAGAGTTGAATTGAAGATTTGTGATTCCATCTTGAATGGATTTGCCATATACGCTATCAGGAAGTGAATATAAGAATTTCGTTGTTCTTGAGAAATGGAAGATATACTACATTGAATGCTGCTTTTTATCTTTAAAGGTGGAGTGAAGCTTATAACTTTAATAACATTTTCTTAAATAGCCATACAACTAATAACTATTCACTTCCCACAGCAGCCTTATCTACCAGTGATTCTAGAAGAAATAATACATTCAACACAATGTGACAGTTCATTAGAATTATATTCACTTACCACTTACTAGTTTATATATGTAAACTCTAGTGTATATATACATAGGGGTGGGTATCAAATGATCATTTCCATCTCTCCATGCGAATTTGAATCGACAGATGTAGTTAACTCATCTACTTGCAGCTTGCACAACAAATAAATTCAATTTCTATCAAAAACACTTTCCGAAAGTAGGTAACCACATTATTTTTCACTAGTAAAACCCCCATTATAGCTTTCAAACGTTGCTCCTATTATTCAGAGGCATTTGCAGGTTATATACCTTTCCCAGTTCGGTAGTGTGTTTCACTCATTTTGATAAAGAAGATGTTACTGAATATGGTATATTTGCTTTGCCAAATGGATGTGTTGAATATATCATGTTAAGGGCTCCAGAGTTACTACCTTCAATCTTTCCAAATTTGCCCTAATACCTCGCGAAATCTGTTGCCTCACAGAGGTTAAATCCCGACGAAAAACTTCAGCGATTATTGAAAGTTATTGATAAAGTAGTTGAGGAATTTGAGAAACGTGATCTCATGAAAGTTTCATATACTTATTGATACAATTGATAATTGGGAGGTTCATCGAATAGGGAATAAGTTCTGTCATAAAATATATTCAGATTCTGATCGTAATATTGTATTGGAATTATTGTTCGAAATTGTAATACCTAAATTTTCCTTGGTACAAATAAATTAGGATTCAAAGATTTAAAGTAGAGTCAATATCCTGAAATTGAATTGCACAGGTGGTTACAACTGGACAATATTTTCGCAATATATAAGAATACTAATAAAGACATAACATCTAGTTATGATGATTCATTAAGTGAAAGCTTACACTATCTGTGAGAATAATTTACCTTATTTCATGAATCTCAAAATGTAGACTAACCAGTTTGAACAAATTTACAGAAAGATAAGAATATGCTTCTTCAATAATTATTATGGCTTTCATGTTTCACGAGTATAATACATCACACTCCGCTTGTGAACTCAGGCATTTTCTCAACTCACCCAACAAACGATAGTCGCAGCAGTTGTCTTCCGATCTTGGTATCACTTCAAATAATACTCTCAGTAATAATAAATACCAAATCAAGGTTCATTCAACACCGATAACAAGATACAGAATTGCCGTTATTCTGCGACCATGAGAAAGCAACAACAGCTTGAGCGACCAATAAAACTATATTTAGTTTTCGACAATGAACGAAGTGATCACAATTCTGTCAGTGAGTTGGGACCCGTTCAGGAAAAGACAACATAAGGATAAATCGATGCATGAGATCTTTTTTAACAACAATGAAGACATCAGCTCATTAAATCACATAAGATTTGCTTCCCTCAGATTGACTGGGGTGAAGTCGGAAACTGAACAATTACATCATGGCCATCACGGTGTCTTCGAAATTTCAGTCTACCGTAGTCGCGTGATGCACTTGCTATCAGCATATCCAGCAATAGCTGGATCCTAATCTATCGACAAGAGTGTTTGGTTCACCTACGACACTTTTATGGTATTGACGAGACACCGGTGTTGCCTTATGCTCGTGGGACACTGTAGTGGACAACTATTGTCTGAAAGAAGGGGAGAAACGGATGAAATATCGAGATTTCTTTTTCGAACTCCGCAGACTTTATCCAGAATACTCTGTTAAGATGATTGTTCTGAATATTAGAGTCATTGGTGAAATAATGTCCTTTCTACGTGTGAATCTCGATATCATGTCATATCTCCGCATTAGAGCAGAAATATTTACTGGATAAATGGAACCGCTCAACATTTGGAGAAAAATAACAATTATATGATAGTAGGGATAAGCTTGTCGCCCACTTATTCGGCACAGCCAGCGTGGCACTGTTCGTCGCCTGATGGCGACGAGTAGTAGCATCGCCCACTTGTCTAACTACAACCAGCATACTGAAGGTGTTGTTTGTTCGATTTCAAGGGAATGTCACTTGACATCGAGCAGTGACAGTCATTATAGTGGCCGCATTATTGAATGTAAAAGAGAATAGTTACAAAAAAGAATGTTGTGGGTCCATCCCAATAATGAAAAGAATGGAAATCTGGGAGAGACGAGGAGACATTTTTCCAGTATTTTCGAATAACTTCATGCAAATTTTCAGAACTTCTGTATATTCTAGAGCCTGCCTTAACAAGCAACTCAATTTTTCCTCGTCCATTTTCATAGGTAACGTCTGACACTGTGCTGTCAACTGATGGAAGAGCAAAACAGGACATAAATTTCCCAGGCACTTTTGGATAAGTTGATGCTGGCAAGCGCTGACCGGCGACGCGCTTACTTGGCCAGTCCGTCACAGCGAGTTCCGTTATTTGCCAGTCAGGATCGAAGAGCTGGTATACTTTCCGGCGGCGGACGCTCTTAGCTATGCCGTGCCGGGTTAGTGGGCGGTTGTCCATTCATTTTCATTGTTCCAATTCTATCCGTATTTTGACGGGACGGGCCGTGCTGTGCTGTGCCGGACAAGTGAGCGATAAGCTGTAGGCATCCACATCTCAGGCCTTTGGTGAGTTGTGCCAGCACTCACATATCGGTACTCCCTGGAAGGAAAGAATCAGACTGCGTATCAAACGCCTTAATCTTTTTAGAATACGCATGAATTGAGGGATAGCTTTGAGACTAAAATATGCTGATATTGAACCATGTACCTACATCCCGAACTTCGACTTTCATCATTTTTATGTTGAAATTTCACTGAAAAAATGTTCAACAACAGTTTATGTGGATGAGTATAAAAAATGCCCTTCATCTTGACCACTCACTTACCTGAACATTTTGATTTTCAGCCACCCACAATACTAATAATGATACATATGAATATACCTGAACCATGTATTTTCCTGTTTTTAGAATTAAATTTGTGCGCACCCCAATAGGGTTGTTAGTAACCACATGAGGGGAGTTTGAAATATTTCTTTTCTACTTCATTACTGTTTTTGCAGGACCCAGAAAATGTAGAAATAATCTATGTATTATGCACCTAATCTGTCCATAATGATTCAATGAATTCATATGTACTCCAAACTATGGGCTCTGGTGCAGGTGTTTTCAGTTGCAGACCCAGAACAGAGATATCAACCTGCCTAGGGACCTATGCGACTGTACTTCAAGCGTAAATGTATGTTATTGAATTGTGTGCGGAGAGATTGGTAAAATCCAACCTCACACACAAGTTAATGATAATTTTCTCAGACAGTCAAACGGCATTGGAAGCTCTTAGCTCGTACCGAGCAACTTCCAAGTTGATATCAAATTGCCAAAAACGACTCTCTTCAGTAGGAAGACTTGACAAATTGTCTCTGGCCTGAAAAATAATGAGGCTGCTGACTTCCTAGAAAAGGAGGGTGCTGCTAGTAACTTCATCGGAACAGAACTTGTCATTGGCATTGCTTTAGGTTTTGCCAAACAAACATTGAACACCTGGATGGCAAGAAGATTCAAAGACTTCTGTCAAAATCTTCCAGGACTGGCTCACTCAAAGGCGTTTATTCATCTTTCGAAGTTTGAAACCAAACACTACGATGTCTACATACGATGAACTATGATGTCTGACAGGCTTCCTTACAGATCACTGTCGTATGAATTATCATATGCAGAGAAACTGACTGCCGGAAGACATTGCCTGTCGCTCCTGTTTGGAAAACGATGAAACAGCAGAGAATATACTTTGTGCCTGCCCCGCTACGGACCGAATCAAGTTTTCAGAGTTTGGTAGAACCACACTTCTACTGAAAGATCACGCACCATATAAATTAATCGGCTTCGCCAAGAAGCTGGGTTTATTTGGTCGAGTGTGAATAGGTTGAGTCATAATAAACCTTTGCGGGTTGCGGTGGAGGCCCACTCACCTTTGACCTAATCTAACTCTAACTCCAAACTCTCTATATCACATACTGGCAATACATATAGATAGATGAGTATTTTATCAATAATATATGACTTCTTTTCAGAAAAAAGGAGAAAAATATTTCGAAAATGTGTATTCGTAGTGAATAAGTAAGGAACGCTCTTTCTACACGAGGAAAAACTATGGATTGTTTGTTCCTCGATCGAACAATAACAGTTATAAATATTATAATCCTTCAAGTTTTCATGCTTAGATATTCTGGAAGAGTAAAAGATGGTGAAAAGTGCCACCTACTATAATATTTCTGTATCATTCAGCTGAATTTAGACTGAGGTTTGACTATCACTTGAGAAAATGTATTTCAAAGGGAGTAGCAATCATCAGTTAGTAACGAAAATCAACTTTGCTTTGAGCCAAAATGTGAAAAATAATACTATTATCAAAGCAGAATGGACTCCAGTCTGCACTTCAATGAATGGCATGCATAATATTATTGTGAAACTACAGAGACTGTGAGAAAAACTTATATCTAACTGAACAAAAAAGACAAAACCCTTCCGAACCAATCTCGTTGCTATCTGGTGAAAAAATGGGTGTTATCATTGATGAGACATGCGTGCATTCATTCTATAGGAGAAACAAACTATTTATCAGTCGTTATTCATTGAATGTGCTTCAGGTGATCGCTTATAAAAATTCTGAATGATCTCGCGGTTTATCCCATCCAGTACTTGATGCAATCACATAGTAACCAGTAATTGTAATTCTTGTGATGGTTCGCTTTTGATCGTTTGGTTGGCTATGGAAGATTTACCCATTTTGTTCAATGTGTAATTCTTATAGTCTTCTCACCAAAGTCTGTATGTTGAAAATTTTTCTTGGTCTGACCCAATTTAGATATTGATGATTCTTCTGTTGGTAAATTGGTGGCTGTCGGATACGAAATTCAGTTATTATCTCATTTGAGTTATTTTTTTAGAGGCACATATTCTAACATTTTATTCCTCTTCGTCATCACACTGAAAATCGCAATTTATGAAGAAGAAACATGTTTTGAATCAGAATTTGAAATACTTTGGTAAGTGTCGACAAGCAACAGTATCACATCAAGAAGAATCGTGAACAGAATCAATATTTCAGAAAACTGGTGAAACATACATCAACTAAAAGATCAGAAAATCAATTGTTTTCCCACCGACGATTCAAATTTTATTCAATTCTTCTTCAGGGCTTGAAAAAAATTATTGTAGACATTACCGATCGAAAAGTTTTGAATTAGATTGATTTGCAACCTTTGTATTTTCTTTCTCAATATTTCGTTGATATCATTCGAACTTGAATTATCGGTAATGACATTTTTCTGGATTATTGGTTGCTTTTCGTTTCAGGTCGAGATAATTCGTTTTCACAAATACTAGCGTATTCAAACTACTAACGATGGTTATTATTCTTATATTTTCTCACATATTCCCACTATTTTAAATACTTTATTGATTCATTTTTGTTGAATTTCAAATGTATTCGACACTTTAACATTCAGTGGAGGTCGATTAGTACTGATACAATTCAGGGAGTAGAATCCAACTTCCCTGATAAGTGAACTATCGGAGCTGTGGTTCCTTAGTACCATTGAAAATATCTAATAATGTATATGCCTGTCTTTGAGTAAGGTCGTAAAGCAATGCAGAAGTTACAAGTATGCATATGCATTACGTCTAACATAACGTTTCTTGTTTTTGCTTTTCTGCAATAGGTACACTATCACGGTCAAACATCTGAAAACTTTTTATTATTGTGAATATTTATCATGCTTACATTAATGAAAACTCATCTTTTTTGTGTAACCAGTGTTTTTCCTACATAACATAGATTTGATGAATTATAATACAATACTCAACAATACTATAACACAGTACAATACTCCTAATAGCGATCCTTCATGGCTTCGAAAGGGTAAAAGACTATGTGTGTGGTTATTTTTTTCGCACAAGTTTGTAACTGATATTAATTCCGCTCAGTACGTTTACAACTACCAATATTATTCTTAATTAAGGCAGGTACCTATCTACTCGATGACAACACGAAACAAAACTGAGATTTTAACCTTGAAAACATTATACAAATAGGTAGTAAGCTAACCTTAGACATAAATATGTAGCCATATGTCATCGCAGAATTTTCTAAAGACCTATGAAAAAGAAAACAATATAAACTGAATTGTTTTGTTATATCTTGAAGGGACTAGATATCGTTTTTAATGAAAGTCTCCTGGTTTCGCCCTAGTAGCACCACCGCCCCGACTTTGCATGCATACTATCGTCATATTCCAAATTATTTACATAATACAATTAACAAAATATACACATAAATAACTTTCCCCTGAATCATCTCATGCATTGCTAATAACTGGATGAGATTCGATCCGCAGTTTTTGAATTTATGGCAGTCAGATAGACAAACAGACGCGCAGGGGACTTCGTTTTATAATATGTAGTAATAGTGATGACGAAAATTCGTAACTTTGTATTCCATCACGACCTGTAACAATCCCCTTGACGAAAGCATGCATTATCCTAATTGATGAATAGACATATGGTCGAGCAGTTGATTCAATTCCCAATACAAATTACAATCGTATTCTTGCAAACACGGAAAAGTATCCGAACTCAAAAGCTATTCAAATACCAGTTATCAAACAGACCAGATAGTTTCCCCCTTCAACTTTCAATATCAATTAGAAACATGACAGTGTGTACACTTCTTTCTTTGACTGAATATTCCTTTGTGAAATCCATTACCGTTCTGATTTGATTTTCTTTGAAGTCAGAACGGCTCACAGGCAGTTAACGTGAAGTAACACCCCACTCAAGCTCAACATAAAACGCTAGTAAAAACAAGCTAATTGTATTTGTCGATGCAAATTTCAATAAAGCTTGAAACCCACGTGGAATCGTTGGTTGTACAACACCAACGTCAAGATTAATTATGTTTCACTTTCTAACATCGGCGCAACAAAATGGATTTATAAGGGGTTGCAAAACCACTGAAGATAGATTAAAAAAACACAGGAGGGATGGTATAAGATGGAACATGCATTATTTTTGGATAAAATGAAAATATGTTCATTAGTCGAGAAGTTTTCATCACCTTAAAATCATAGAATTCATAGATTTTTTTTATTCAAGAAAAAGTTGCATCGACCCCGAGGTCAATAGCAATATTTTACATCATATTTAATTATAACGGATACAGAAAAAAAAAGGACAAGAAACAAGAGTGGATCTGATTATGGCTAAAATATTCTGTTACATACTAAAAGTTCTTTGAGAAGTTCGATATCACTTAAAAAATAACTAGGTTTGAAATTTCACAGTTTTCACAGAGTGAAGATAGGTCAAAATCTAGATTGAATGCTCAACGCTGCAAATTGCGTACTCAACTAAAAAGTGTTTCACAGCCAATGGAATCAGATATCCGGATTTCCAAGAATCCTTGAATAACTTTTTGAAGTTAACTTTTTGATCGACGTATATTAATTCCTTTCCAAAATCTATGTTTTGGTCTCGTAGTATTTTTTGTTACAAATTAATATAATTTCCTTGCCAATTGTATAGTTACACACAGGCAAATCTAGGTATTGATGAAGCCCAAAAATGATAACGAGGCTATTCTGGGACTATTGTGATGAATAGAAAATAAGTAAGACACAAAGTATTCAGTATCATACCATCTACATAAACTAGAACATGATGAGCTGAAGTGGATGTCGTATTTTCTGAAGACTTACATGGAACTGACCTTTGTCTATCTTAAAAAAACCAATAAAATTGATATTTTTGAGGTTTTTAACCTTATGTGGCATATGGGTTTGCTGGTCAAACTTCGATAATATGGCTTGTCGGATCATTTATGTATATGGCTTTCCAGCTTCCTGAAAAAACATTTCCTACAAGTGGACGTCAATGGATATCACTCTAATACTTTCACCATCAACGCTGGTGTTCCCCGGGGATCCATCTTGTCTCCATTCCTTTTTTTATTGCATATCAATGACTTCTCGGGGAAAACCAATAATCCCATATATCGCTTTGCTGAGGACAGCACACTTGTCATTCCATTTGGATTCCAGGACATCGGCTGCAGATGCACATCTTAAGGTAAATTCGAATTGGGGTGAAAGTAACCAGGTTCACTTCATGGCCACGAAAACCCAGGCATCGATTTTCTCCAAACAGATAAATGTGTTGAAACGGGATATAATACTGTCAGGACAGACAATTTGCTTTCTGCTTCGATAGGATTGTTGGGGGTTAAAATGGACACCAATATATCTTGACTGCTTCTCGAAAGCTTGAAAAACTGTTCCGAACTAGAAAAATGTACACATCTCAGCAGCTTTTGATGCTTCATAAAGCTCAGATCAGCCTTCCCTGGAGTATTGTTCTCATGTATGGAGCTTCGTCCGTATGCAAAAGAGTCATCTGCCTGATTGGACACACGAAATCACTTACAGATTTGATTGTCTGGAAAATTAAAAAAAGGTTGGAGATTTGTCAGTTTTTTATAGATACTTTCATGATAATTTCAAGTGACTTTGCACATTTGATTCCACCAATAGCGGTACATATCAGAGATACGCGACGGACCGTGTCTGCTCATCGTTTTGAGGTTCAACTCAGTACACCTAGAACTCCAATGTTTGAGAACTCTTCCATTTGAAGAACTGCGTTTAGTAAACTTCCTGAGAACGTTTTTCCAAATGGATTTGATTTCCAGCGATTCAAATACAACGTGAATAGCTATTCTCGCGCAGGCACCGCTCTTAGATCACCTCAAAGATTTTCCTATACTGTATGTGTTTTGTACTTGAAAAAAAACCTATTCAAAGATGTTTAAATCATGCAAAGAAGTAACTTTTAGACACGAACTAAAAAAAACCCTTTTGAAACAGCTATTTCCATATAAATTTTGGATTACACGAAAGAAAAATACTTTGGAAATATACACTTTTATATGAACACTGAATTGTACAGGCAATGCTTTTCTTTATTCATTTTGTAATCCAAATATCCCACATGGAATTGAATCAGATATCATTTAAGGATTGCTACACAATACATTGAATGAGAGGTAAAATTTTACTCACTGTCATCCTCACTGGTAGACATCCGATGTTTGGCTGTAAGACACTTATGGGCTCTTCAGCACCAAATCTAGATATTATTAGGAGATAGCACTCAAATAATTCATAAAATTACGACTTTATATCTTGAATAAGTTTTTGATCTACTCATGTCATCGATGACAGTAAATAATGACATTCATTCGCTCATCTCATTGAATCTCAGCCATAGGAATCTTGTTTAAATTGAAAGGGAAATATTTTAAGGGGAGAAGAATTTTTAGAAAAAAGGTATTACTTTTCCGTTTCTGAAATAGGGAACGTTCCTCAATAGGTAGAATTTCACGGAAAGTTACCGTGAATAATTCCGTGAATAGTACCGTTTCATCTCCTTAAGACGCCAATTCGGTTGGGGAAACCCGTGTCGAGAAGTGTTTTGCACTTCTGATGACTGGAAAAACGGCTAGTTCTGGCGAAGTAATGGTAATTATTTTTTTAAGACTCTTATTGTCATGAAGACAGACTTAATCAAAGCACAATAATCCAAAAACCTTGCTTATTTGAACTTACTCTTAGTATCATCAAACAATAATTAAACATATCAACTGTAATTGTATTAACGACCCAGCACGGTTTCGCACGGGTAGCAGAGTATAAATGCTTTCATTAATTTTCGTATCATATGGCTAAATGCGCCGTACAGAAAAAAAAAGCCAAGAAAAATTAGAGAGACCTTAACCTTCAAAGTGATTCCTTACTTGAAACAAAACCAACGCAATTGCAAACTATTCACAGGTATCGCATCAGTTTGTGAGGTCGCATGAATTTATTTTGTCACGTGATAGTTTTACTTTGCGATAAGTCATAATATATTCATTTTGTGTGAGGGGAAATCATGGAGGTGCAACTAAGATATTCGTTCACTAAGGAAGTTTACCTATATCCTGCTGAATATAGTGAGCTATCCGTGAAAGGTACACATATGCCATTGAGATTTTTTTTGTAGACCTACTGAAGAGAATATGTAGTGAGTTGTATTGTTGTATAACAAAAGAAAAATGCAGTCGTCTGAAACTAGATTTGATTTCCAATGTGATGGAATATGCAACCCAAAAGTTCTCCAACTACCACGCCATTCGAGCTTGGAAGCTTCTATAATAGATTCACTAATTGGAATTGTGTCCATATAGTCCTTTATAGGTTGAGTTAATTAAATATAATGAAAAAGAGATTACTCTGGTTCAGTTAACAATTGGGAAATATGAACAAAATGAAGTAATGTAGAAACTGTCTAAAAGGAATATGGAAATGTATGCATGAAACGCACACTTATGAAGAGACCAAGAAAAGGACAGAAAAAGATGCTTTAGTGATTTTGAAAAATGTGACATTTCAATTCTTCAGTTTAGTGTTGAAAACATGGAAGAAATAACTCATTAATTGAAATTAGATTCCACATCAGTTTTCAACTCACCAAATCAAAGGATGAACTGCAGTCTTCAGGATTTGTAAACTTGTGGCCCTGGATTCAAAGTTCTTGTTGATTAGTATTGTCAGAGTAATATATTGGAAAGAACAGCTCTAGATAGAGCTTATATAGAGGTTAAACGCAATTGTGTACATATGTATTTTGAAGCTAAGACTACTACTCCCTCAATGCAAACATCTAATTGAATCAACAAAATCTCAATTGAAGAATATCAAAAATAAACGAGAGTTTCAACGGTGGTTCTTATCAAATCCAAGCTTCGACTCAGCCACCATACCAAATGAAAAAATTGTTTGTCTGTTTCTCTCCCGCTCTCCTTTATTCAATGCAGGCAGTCCAAAAGTGTGTAACCACTAGATAGATAGTGCTGTTTTGATCTGTCTTCAACGTTTTCGATTATTGAAGGATCCATTACTAACCATTGAAGGAGGGCTGCCTGAACTTACATGTGAGATTTTCAAGTTGTGTGACAAGTATTAAATTTCAAACATCTTTATATGAAGATCGTGTAGTATATAACTGAAATACTGTATTCCTTTTTGATCACCTCTGGCGTGAAATGAATTTTTCGACAACAATTCTTCCTCGCCCGAACAAAAATGCAAGCTGGCAGTTGGCAGTCAGGAGATGATTGAAAATACTCTTCACAAGCCATATAATGTTTTCATATGCATCAAACCTAATCATTACCTTGCAGAATGAGCGTTATTAAATCAATTTCTGGTATTGATTGATGCCCTATTTTTATTTACAACTTGATAGTCACTACCTTGATATTTCTCTATTTTTTTTTTCTATGCAAAAAATAGTGTCTGATGAACTATTCAACTAATCTTCCCAATGTAGAATTCCACATTCCACCTGTTTATCTACCTCAGAAGATCCAATTTTATTATTACCTATTTCAATTATATGACTTCGAGTGTAATAGTGCAAAATTTAAAAGGCAGTCTCTCAATTTTTCCCAAACACTGAAAAATTTACTGTTTTGTATCGAATTATAGAAAAGATGCAAAATGATATGAATTTTTAACGAAAAAAATCAAAATTTCATTGATTATTGAAGTAGAATAAAAATATAAATATAGAAACTATTTTTGTAACAGATCATATTCTCTCAGTACTTCAATAACATACCTTTCTTTCTCTTTTTATTTGGAACTGAATAAAAGTAAGTTTAGAAGAAGTATCAAAAACTTGAGATAACGAAGGTTTTTGAAGACGAAATATGAAATATAAAAAAATTTTACATGATATTTTATATATTTCCTGGGGTAGATGTCAAGAAAAGATTGAAGAACGCGAAATTATTGAAGTTAAGCTTTCCAATAGATGAGCGAAAATCATCATATTTGATGACGAGCTCTATGTGTATATGGAAATCAATAACTTTTTGTGAGAATAGTGTAAGTGAGTATCATGAAAGTACTATCTCAGTCATAGGTATAGTAATTATGATAAATTCATCAACATGTCTCTTGACACCTGTATCTCTATTACTGAAGTTTTCTGTATCTCTCTTCACATTTCATACTCTACAATGTATATGTCTCTTTGACTGCCATCAATACTGATTCTCTCAGGTCTTAGTTGAGTGAACATAGCAGCATACAGTGGGGAATTATAGGTAATATTCTCAGCTTTTAATTATACTATATCAAGCTATAAAATGGAAAAGTCACTCATAATCGCAGACTCGCTGTGTGTCATTGAATGAATAACGCAAATATAATATAACACAAATCAACTATTTTGGACATCGAAGAAACATACTTTCAACATACAAATCAATAATTTTTCAATGGGTACCCTCTCACGTAGGTATTCTTGGCAAAAAAAGGCAGAAAGGGTGGCAACGAACGACTGGACAGAACCTGATAACCGGAAAATAAGGAAATGACAAGAATATGGCAATAGAAAAAAAAGCGTTTTGAAATAAATAACTTCGTAAAACCATTTGCACAAATAAAATCAAGTGATCCTCACTACACTCGGACTAGGCTAGACAAGATTCACCCACAAACAATTATTTAAAACAAAAAACGACCAAGATGTGTGCAACTTGTACAGTGCCAAAGTCTGTGAAACATTTGTCAACCGAGTGCCCCGACTATGATGTGGTGCGTAGAAAATATAATTCAGAACGGGACCTTGAAGTGATCATGAGAAACAATTATGATATGAAAATTCAAACCATTTATGAATGAAATCAGCATGATAAATCTTCTATACTCATATAAATGTGAATATTTATGAGGATGTATGTATGTTTGTAGCTCTTTCACGTCTAAACGAGTGATCGGACCCAGATGAAACTTTACATAAATACAGCTTATACATCAGAATAACATATAACCTACAATTTACAAAGGTTTTGTGTAATTTTGGTCATGATATAACGATAAGTATTAAGTAAATCGGAAAAATTCTTGCTCCCTGAGAGCTCTTTTGGCGTGCGCTGCCTATACCTACCATTAGAGATACATGCAGATAACGTACCGTTAGATTTGTTCATCCTAAATAGTTCTTAATTAAAGTCCGCGATAGCATATATCTTCCTCTTGTGCCACTTATGCAAAATACCGAGACATAACTACAATCAAATTGCACATTTCAGAATATCTGTCAAATTCTTATAAAAATGTATACAATTGTCGTTTTAAGTATTCAATATAGGAAAACTTGGTCTTCTACATTAAGTTATTTGGACGAATCGTTTGAAAGTTATCACAATAAGAATAACTTGACGCAACGCAGTAAGCAATTACGCGTCGCGTCTGCTGTAAGACGACGGGAGGCGATGTGCGGTCTAAGCAGTGAAGTGCTATCGTCAAGAATGCGACTTGAACGCGTGCAGACGCGTTCGTTGACAGTTGTGTTAGTTATGCGAATTTATTTATAGGTAACATAATTCAACTCTTGAAGATATTCATTACTTAGTGTAGTTGGCAGATTTTTTAGTTACTGTATTTTTAAAGTACTAATATAAATTACTAGGTGTTGCCTACTCTTATATTAACGTACAACCGGAGCTACTAAACCTAGAATCTTGAAATATGCAGGTAGGTTTGTTTAGCGTAAATAAGTCAAGAAAAGAAATCAGTAATTTTCACCCCCAAGGGGAAAAATAGGGGTTCACACATTGTATTGAATTTGGTAACCTGAAGTTTTGAGTTAATGAAAAAAATATTGTACCTATTTCTTTGAAATGATCTGTCGCGACAAACCAAATTTTATGCAGGCGAAGCCGCGGCCAACAACCAGTAATATATAATAATGTAATCTGAATTCCAATTATGTATGTCGTAACTATAGGTATATATTACCTGTACTGTTATGTTAATGAACCATCGTGATGGATACATTATGTTATCAATGATAAAACAAATCAAAATTATTGGCGGTTCGAATAAAATTTCTCTAACAAAAGAATGTGAAAACTTGATTTTACTTGAACATTAAACTATTAATTTTTTTTTTATTTTTCAAGAATATGTTATGAATATTCACATCAGTTATTTCAAACTTCATGAAAGCCATTTTCCGGGTTTTCTGCACGTGGTCTGCAGGTTTCTATGCCTAATGTTTCGTCTACTGCTGCGGTGGACATTTTCAAAGGCGATGTGGTACCGGTCACAATACCCTAGCTAGTGCTCGGGTTCTTGTTCCTGTTGTATCCAACTACAATTTATATCGTTCTCAGTTGTATTACTCGTTCGTGTTCGTTTACCTCCAAGGACAGGTAGCCAGCTTTTTTTAATATTCATTGTATGTTTTTTTTTATTGGAATTATTCCTATGTTTTTGAATCTCTATTGCTTCTCTATATATTTTTGGGTAGTAATTTTGGGTACTTTCCAGTATTACTGTGTGTTTGAATGAGATAATGTGGATCCTTTTTTTGTTGAGAGAATTTTTGGCTACAGCCGATTCATCGGTTTGTCCGAGGCGACAGTTTCTCTTGTGTTCGAAGAGACGGATCCCTATACTTCGTTTTGTGGTTCCTGGCAGACCGACCCGCAGCTACACAGAATCCGGTATTCCCCTGGCATTGCTTGAGGTTCTCTAGGGCTCGTCGCTGACCTGAAACTTTGCCTGATGGTTTTGGTTGGCCTGAATATTGGTTTCATGTCGTGTTTCACTAAGATTTCTCAAACCCTGTCTGTGACATTTTTGACATTGGCAAGAAAAGCTTTTCATTTGACTGTCCTAGCTGGGATTGCTCTGATGTTCTTTTTCCTGGGTCGTATGGCATGCTCGCATTCTCTTTTGCTGTATCCATCCACTGGGTATGAAATATAGGGACCCGTATCTACAAACATAAGAGAAACTGTCGCCTGAGACAAATCGAGAAGTCGGCTGTGGCCTAACATGCTTACATTCGAAAACACAGTAATAAAAGCTGGTTACCTGTCCTTGAAGGTACATGAACACGAATAGATAATACAACTAAGAACGATATAAATAGGGTGTCCAGAACTGAAATAGTACTTAATGCGTTGGATACAACAGTAACATGAACATCAGGACTAGCTCGAGTATTGCGACCGTTACCATCGCTTTTAAAAATGTTAACCGCAGCAGTAGACGAAACGTCAGGCATACAAATCTGCAGACTTCGGCCAGAAATCATGGAAAATAGCTTTCATACAGTTATTTCTGACCGTGAACGTTTACATTCTTCGATTATTTCAAATTTATTCAGAACAAATTGGTATCTCAGAATATCAGTACTTTCAAATTTAGTTCCGAAATATACTGTTTTCATCGAACGGTCACCAGAAATGCATTCGTAAATCACCAGAAATGCATTTCTGGGGATGATTATCACAACTAGTTATTTTGCGAATTATTAATCTACACATACACTGATGAGAGGTCTGTTTAGAAATTTAATCTTCTTTCATCGATATTCGACAGACGACATGCAACTTTCCGTCCTCACACACCTTGTTGCGGAAAGAGCTCGCCAGAATAAATAACTCAATGAAGGTGATCAGATCCCAAACTGAAACTTTCTGGTCCCAAGTTGGCAGTCGTTATCGGTAATCCTGGTCATAACGATCTATCCTGACCCTTTCTTCCTCGCTAGCCAAGTCGCGTGTAATTGGCTATGAATTTATATTAGAAGGAGCGATAGAACGCTACGTTTCTCTCTTGAGGATCTAATCATAATTTATCAATGTTTGTTCCGTGATCGACATTCATAATCGGAGAGTGTTCTCTTCATTTTAGTTGGTTCGTGGCACGACAGAAACATTTTTATATGATTCAAAAATCATTACTTGATCCATCACTTGACCCTTAAAGTTTCAAGGATGTTTGATTTTCCGTCATTCAATTAATTCATTAAAGCATTGAATTTAAAGAAACAGTAATTCAAAGAATTTAGACAGTTTCATAAAGTAGTTAATGCACGAGTTATGACTTATTTATATCTTATTTATAAAGTGTGACCAAATTGAAAGGTAAGCACCTATACGAAAAATTTATTTTTCATTCGATTGGAATGATTTCTTAGTTTCCTAGGTAGACATTGAAGAAGTCTACCAAAACACCAAATTTCATGTATGAAGTCTTGATTTTCAGGGCAGAAAGTGGTTCACATGGTGTTATATCACTTGAGATGACCTAAACTTGAGACTTTTTAATGGGTATCTACATTTTTTTTACATCATATTCCAACTTTTAGGGCTATGTTTGATGAAAAAATTTCAACCGTAGTAATGATTTGAGATAATCATTTAATATTGTAATTTTTGAAATTCAGAAGATTGTCTTTGAGAGCCGTTTCCATTATAATGATCGGTACTTTCCACCATGACTAGGAAGATGTTCCCTTTCGTTCAAAAAGACGTTTTCATCATTATATATTTTATGACTTGAATGATATCCATCATCAAATTCATTTGATGCTTAAATGTTCTTGTCATATTTTTCAGGAACTTTTTGTATGGCCACAAATCACTAACTATCATTCTGCAATTAGTTAAAATCATCAGTATGAAAAGTCATAATTTGAATTTGTGTAAATTGAAAGGGGTAATATAAAGAAAAATATAAGGCTGAAAAAAATGAACTTGTTCGAAGAAACAATGTTGAAGAAAGGAATGAAATGGTACGGAAATACTTTTAGATTGAATCAAAATAAGCTCTAGAACTCATCTTGTGATGCACTGAAATTTTTGGGGTGATAATGAATATTACTGGAGTTTCATTCCAACACCAAACCGTTATTTCAACACCTCGACACGTGTTCCGATCACCAAGTGACTATCTTCAAGATGGAGATAAACAGTTTAGTCTTCCTCTTAAAGGTGATCACATGTTGAATACGTATCGAGGTGTTGAAATAACGATTTGGTTTGGGAATAAACCTCCAGTAATATTCTAGAACTCATAGTATCATTTTCTATCCATCTGCATGTATCAATGATTCTTTTTTCTTGCATTCTTGCGAAGAACAAGTTAAAGTATTCACAAGTTTTCTCAAACCATCGAAGATGCAGTAATTAAATAGAAAACTCACTATATATATAAATGAGTGCAAGTTATGATGGAACATTTATATGGTAGCTCCACCAGATTCATTCAAAAAATATATTCATATTTTCTGATTAAAATGAAATGAAACCTGATCTGTTGAGCAAAATATATGAAAAAAGGGGAATCTTGATTCTGTGAATCATACGTGAGCGAGATAACGGAAAATGTCAGCTTTGTTGTCTTTACGCCTCATGGTGGAATATGAAATCATCTAGAAATATGATAATGTAATTATGGAATTCGATATACTTATGAATTTATACATTTCCATTCCATACACTTTGTTATGGCAGTGTTCATTTTATTCGAATACGAAATGAAAATATGTTTTTTCTGTACTTTTTTTCTCTGATGCACACTTGAATGAAGTCACATCTTCATGATGAACGTTGCACATAATTTATTGGCCTCCATGATTAATGTCACTTGAAGCTTTGTGAGATGGGTATACACGAGAACTGTTAATGCGTTATAGAAAATTGAACGATGAACTGAAATGATTTGCAGTTCAGAAACCCACATTTTCTAAAATTAACATAATTAAAATCCAAATAAAAAACCAGTTCGTGAGCGATACTCATCCTTATTCCCTATTTTCCAAATATCCCACTGACTTGAAAATTCTATTAGGATAAATCATCGGCTCGAAATGAACAAGAGATATTATTCTGGACATTTATTCATTCGTGCCCCAGATTTCGGAATCTTCTCGAATTCGTATAAATTTTGCCGACCTCATAAATTATTACACTCCATTTCAGTGAAATGTAGATGTAACCCCGATTATATAGCCTCTGTATATTTGAAGATATGAAAAAATGACAAATTTACAACATACCATATTGTTACCGTAGCATTTGATATTTTCTTTTTCAAATTAGTAGGGAAATACTATTGTGAGTGACTGATTAAAAAAAATTGGATTTCTTCTTTTCCATTTTCGAACAAAAACTTTGAGCATCTTTCATAGAGAGGGATGAATCAGTTAACTTCACGTGCAAAAAAATTCTATCAGACACAAACTGGAAGAAAAATCTCTACTTTCATATAAATATTCAATTACACGAGAGAAAAAAATACTTTCAAAAGAGCTACTCCTATATGAACATTGAATTACATAAAACACTTTTTCGTATTCAGATCGCACTCCAAACATTTGATACGAGTCAGTTTCATGAAAAATGATATGTTCCAAACATTCGTTATCGTTCAATACCATATTAAATATGTGTTACCTCAAAGTTCAATAATGAAAGGGGCTTCATGGTTCTCCAAACGACCAATAGATGGCTTATGGAAAGATGTTTTCTCGATATTCGTGAACATCCCCATAGTCCTGTTAATTTAGACATTATCCTTAGAATGAGAGGTAATATGCTGAACATCAGTATATAACTTCATTATGGCTTTCTGAAAGCTGTCTGAAAAGTTTCATATAATCTCGTGTCTGTACCGGAAGTTATACGAGGTCAAAGGTGAAAAAAAAACAGTTTTTGGCGGTTATCTCAGTTTCTACTGCTCCAATGATATTGACAAATTTCATATAAACCTTTTTTTCATGCGTTCAATCGTTTTTGAGATAGAGGGCGGTAAACGCGCAGTGCACTGCGTGCGTACTTACAAGGTCAACCGTGAATATCTGTGAATATTACCTTCAATTCTGTATGATATGTATCATTTATCAGTTGATATATTATATTCAACAATATTTTACAATTCACATATAATAATTTAAAAATAGTTACCTACTTTGTGTAATTAAAAACTCATTATGAAATAATTATTGTACATTTCAATGTATCGAAAATACATTCAAAATATAAAAATAACTAGTTATCTTATTTTCAAAAGGTATACATTTGCCTAAAAGGTATATATTATGCTTATCACATTATTATATATCTTACATTTATATTAATGTATTCAAAAGAAATTTTGGGGAAGTACAGTGAATTAATATATTTTAATTTCATCTTCATTCAACGGCTGTACATTCCTGACAATTAAAATGAAATTGTTGTGACAATCTTAAAATTTTTAATGATGTAAAAAAAGAAAGTCGTATTATATAGGGGTCTCTGAATTCTCATTTCAGGTATAAACGTCAGAGAAAAAGGTTGAAAAGATCCCTCTACTATGTTATAATCATGATAGAAAAATAAGTATTTGAAAACTTTTATATTTAAAATGTGTTTCAATACATTGAAATGTATAATATAATGAATTCATAATGAGTTTTTAAATCACACAAAGTAGGTAAGTATTATGATACACATGATACAAATTATTCAGAATTGAGGATAATATTCACAGATATTAAAAAATGTCGTTAAATGTAATTTATTAACTGATAAATAATACAAATCATTCAAAATTGAGGATAATAATCACAGATATTCAAAATTGAGGGTGATATTCACAGATATTCACGGTTGACCTTGGATTACAGTACGCACGGCAGAGCACTGCGTGTTTACCGCCCTTTATTTCAAAAATGATTGAGCGCATGAAAAAAAGGTAGAAACAAAATTTATCCTAAATTTTATGCTTTACAATTTTCATTACAGATGATCATTAGATCAATAACAACTGAGATAACCTCGAAAAACTGTTTCTCTTACTTTTGACTTCGTATAGCTTCCGGTACAGACACGAAATTATATGAGATTTTTGAGACAGCTTTTGGAACGCCATAATATATACAAATGTCTAGCTTATTACCTCTCATTCCGAGGTTAACCCCTGTTTTATGCTAAAGTGACTGGCCTACCAACTAATATCCTGGAATTGACAGCAAAGTAAGTTGATGAACAGAAATGTACAGAATTGCTTCATTAAACTATCTGTAATCAGCAACATAAGAAATGATTAATCAGTTAACTAGTTCAGTGATCCAATAATTTTTCTGAAGAAAGTTTTTTTTGGGTAATAGGATTAATTTTTCTCTGAAACAATTGATTTTGCCGACATTTCCAACTCAATTAAATTCTACAGGGCCCTGTAACAACCTTTCTTCATACTTGTGATGCATTATTTGCAACCTCTGGTGTAGTAATGAATAATACTGGAGTTTTTTCCCAACACCAAATAGTTATTTTAACGTATTCCAAAAACTTTTTATTGTGAGATTTTCACTAAATTGTTTTACTAAAACGCAACACGTGTTTCGCCATACATTGGCTTCATCTGGCGTGTCTTTCAACTTTCAACTTTCAACAGTTATTTTAACACTTTTACGCGTGTTTCGATCACCATGTGATCATCTTCAAGAGGAAGATCAAACTGATTTCCTCTCAAATTGATCTTCCGATCTCAACTGATCTCAAATTGATCTTCATGTTGAAAATGATCACTTGGTGATCGAAACACCTATCGAGTTGTTAAAATAACGGTGTGGTATTCAGAAAAATCTCCAGTGATATTCAACTTTTTTTCAGATGAGAAATTCAGTGATAAATTCGTGAATGAATCTGCTCCAAATAGACCACGCATAACTTGATAGTGGCTCAAGAAAGTTCATGATGAAACAATTTGAATTGGTGACTGTAAAGTCGCCAAGAATCATACTCGTGCTATTAATCACACGTTTGAAAGTAAGACCGCTTTAATCTTTAACTCACAAAATTTTCCACTTCTGAGGGTTGTCGTTCGAGAGGAGGGACAACTGGTTAACGGAAAAACATATTCTAAAACACATAATGGTTCAGACAAACACAGATAAAATCTTTCAAACTGATGTCTGTTTCTCACATCAAACTTCAACTTTTACTTCAAGGAAGTTGTTATCATGTCAATCAGTGGGAGCATTCATACACCACACTTTCATTTCGCAGGGTTCATGAAAGCTTCTATTGATTCATAGTATGACAATTTTTTTTGAAGTGAAAGAAAAAGTCAAAGTATAATATCTAAACCAGCCAAATGAATCAGGAGTGAAATTTACGTATTTAATTATTTTTGGTTTCACTTATTACAACAAAGAATTATCAAGGAAATATATATCATCACATCGATTACATTCTTCTACTTTTAAAACTGAAGGAAAAAAACATATGCAATCATACATATTCAAATGTTGAACCACAATATTGCTTGGGACATATTCATCTCCTTTAAATGAAATACAGATTACAGAAAAATTGTCATAGCATGGATTCGGTAATTTTGCAACAAATTAGCTCCCTCAATTTGAAAGTATAAATTTGTTTCTGTAGATGTCATATGGGTCAATTATTATTCGTCTGTATGCAAAAGGATATTTCATTGTTTCATATTGTCAACGTTAACATTATGATACAGTCATTATGTTACAAAATGTGTATCACATTTTTTTACAATACAGCTGAAAAACATTGATATCTTTTTCTCTAATATTGTATATGTATATTCATGATATATTTTTCAACATTTCCATATAGATCACTGAAATTGAAGTTTTCTTATTTGTGTCTATACAGTTGGAGAATTAATATTTGTACAATGCGAAATTTAAGAGGGAATCGTGAAAAATATCGTTCTCTATGTAGAAAAATGAAAGATTCAAGGAATATTGAAAGAATTTGAAGAATTAATCAGGTTGACAAACAACATTTCTAGCGTTTACCTGATCAATACGTATTTATAAAAATATTTTATCAGCATATCAAAGCTTCATCAGAAGCAACATTTCAAAGACATTTTTATTCGACTGAGACATGTAAGAATTGCTCAGGGGGTTGAACTTTTCTTCCTGAAAAATTCAAATAATGGATATATATCTAGTTGCTTATACTACGAAAAACACTTCATTATACTGATTAATGGCTGTTTTATCGTTTAGATAGTTTCTATCAATGGTATTTCTTACTGATGTTTGCAGTAGTTTGTATTTCTACTAATTATTTAGAATAACTGACTCAATACAAAACAGGAGAAAATTCTAATTTCAGCAGGGCATACCTTAAATTTTAATCCGATTGCCATTGATCCTGAATCTTACCTGGAAAAGAAGAAGGTGTTATTTATGAATTCATAAACTGTTAGTTCTTTTGTCAAGTTCATTATTTGTTATTGGAAACGATACCATTTTTTAGTCATTTTGGAAGTTTTCAATCTTCAAAATTTGATGAAATCAAAATTTTATTGAAAAAATTCATGCAGGTGTAGAAAAGGTAATTCAATAATCATTGATGAACCATTTGTGATTGGTCATTTATTATGATCTTTGACTATAAAATAAAAATATCCTAAAAGTATTGGTGCTTCTATGAGCATAATTCATTTTACTAACAACACATCATAAAATATGAATATAGTAATTTCCACCATTAAGGTATATGAAAGTCGCTTCAATATGTACTGACAATGAACTACTGAAGAAAACGAGTGATTACCTATACTTATCGACATGAAAATAGAAGTCTTCTGTAATGGTGTGTCATTAAATTCATTCCATTATTTGTTTGCCCTTTACGTTTCATTCCTGTTTAGTTCTTGATGATAATGTCAGTTCTGAACTCATTTATTATTCAAATATTGAATAGCTAGTTGTTTTGTCATAGATCTGACAAAAATATTTCGCTTTATTGAAGTTAAGTTTCGATTCTATTTGAATTGCAATATACTGAGATATGTTGTAACTTCTGTGTATATATTCAATATCACCGTTGATAAATGTCTGATTGAAAGTTACTTGAAATTCGAATTAGTGAAATTCTGATAGGAGAAACGGAAATATTGGATTTTGAAAAATTATTTCCTTTATCGATTATAAAACCGAAAATCCCTTCACGAAGAGGAATATACGTTATATACAATATCTCATTTCATTATTATTAATAATGATAATAATAATAATAATGTAGTCCTTCTCGACCACCAGTGCAAAACGATATTCGTCGTGGAGTTCTCAGCTCCTGGCGAGACGAATATCGTTAGAAAAGAGGAGGAAAAACGGATAAAATATCGAAATTTTCTCTTCGAACTCCGCAGACTCTAACCAGATCACTCTATCAAGATGGTTGTTCTGATTATTGGAGTCCTTGGTGGAATGATATCCTCTCTACTCTCGAATTTCGATATCATACAGGCTTGCCGCACAGATGCAGAAGGCTGTCATTCTTGGCTCTCTGCGCTTGCTCAGGGCACATTATTCTTGGACCCAATGATCACTTACCCCACGGTGTGGAGAGTGGTCATTGATTGATAATGCTGGCGCGCCCTCCTGAATGCATCGGGGTCTTCGGGGGACCGGGCCTGACCAGCACACACTACGGTGCAAGAAAATAATTATATTAATAAATGGGCTTTATTCATTGACATAGATTGTTTATAAAGAAGAAGTAGATAGAGAAATCAATGAAAGGGCGAAGTTCAGCCAAGGCTGTTTTACAACTTAACCTAGGGGATAGCATGTACCTATTGAAAAGAAATATAGAAATAATTACCTAGTATACATTGGTAAGTGAGTAGTTCATGAATATTTGTAAAACCAAGAAAAAAAAACAAAGGTTATAAATTTCAAAGTAAATATTAAAAATCTACTTAGCTTAAACAAGGTAAAATATAATATAACAAAACATACACAAAAGTGAGACAAAGGGAAAATAATATGAGCAAGGCATAACATTAATATATCATCTATCCAGAAGATCAGATATGTTTTCACCTTTTTCTTGAAATTATATATTGATTGGTGTCTAAATTCACTGGACAGAGCGTTATATTGTTTGATATAGTTGTAAATAAAACTACGAGGAGAACAGGCTGTCCAGTGTTTTGGAATAATAAAAGTGTGACGATTTCGTGTCCTCGAATTATTCTGACCTTTGAAGTTTTATATCTTTCATAAATATAAACTGGCTTTTTGTAAATGAGGAAATTATGTGTATTGACGAGTAGGTGGAACTGCCAGGTTTTAACAATCGGTAACCAACCTGACTCCTCGAACTTGGGGGAAATACATCAATTTGTACCAAAGCAGGCCCATAGATCATATCGCAATATGCTAACCTAGACAATATGAGAGTTCGCAAAGTTTCAACTTCAATTTGGAAGTCATGATATCTCTACTTTGATAGAGTAACGTAAGATACTGTACGAGCCACGACAAAGTCAATTTATAAATTTGCGAAATCTCAGCATATAGCCACATATCCAAGTTCTTGCTTTCTGTAATAATTTGTAGTAAGTCTTGTCCAAGTTTGATTTCAATTCTTCCTTCAATTTCCCACCTTTTGTGTTTCGTGCCAAAAAGTATCAGCTGAGACTTTTTAGAATTCAATTTCAGGTTATGGGTTATAGATAGATCCAGTAACTTTTGTAGATCGCTGGTAATTTTTTCCCTTGCCACCTGCCAGTTATTTGGAGAAAACCGATGATATAACTGAGTGTCATCTGTGTAATGATGAACTAACTGTACAATG
>WOGO01000328.1:0-22208 GCA_015342085.1 Leptinotarsa defecta
AAATGTGGGAAGTGGCACAGTAGTATCATAAAAAAAAAAAAAACTTCAACACCCATTTAAGTGACAGAAAATATACTTTTGTTTTCAATTGGCTTATATTGTAAGGTGTCTATTATTAAGTTCAAATTGAGATTTATTTAAGAAAACATAGAAACATAGTTTTATGATATATAAGTTAAAATTGAAGTTAAAAACATAGTGACCCTTGAAAAATGTATCGCAATTTCAGCAAAACCGAAAGTTAAAAACAATATCGCAATTCATTTATTGGTTGCTCATTAGCGTCCATTGACCCTTAGAAGGTACCACTTCTGAATATGGTGATGAAGACTTTAGTTTCATGACATCATATTTTCATCACAGCAATTCATCAGAATTGTTCAATGAACGACAAGAATACCTGCCTTAGAAGTACACGAACAGGTAATACAATTAAGAACAATATAAATAGAGCAACCAGTATGGAAATAGTAGTTAATGTGTTGGATACAACAGGAACAAGAATAAGAGCACCAGCTTGGGTATTGCGACCAATACCACAAGGCCTATGAAACCTGGAAAATAGCCGGCATACGAATGATAGAATTCTCAAGTTGGTACTAGAGTTATTAAATAATGTCATCAAATTTTATCGAGCATATCACTTTTTAATTTATTAAAATCCCACTACTAGACACAACAGACTGTTTCGGGACTTTTGATCTACACCTCCTTATAGTGTCTGAAGTCGAGGTCGACCAATTCATAAATAAATAAATAAATTATCAGTTACACCAATCACTACAATTTACTGGGAACTTTTTCCCTATCCTTGTTGATGTCAATGATTCATTTATGTGTCATATTATGCACTCAACATTCAGCAAAACTTTCTGAATTTCCCACATCAAAAACAAAACCACATAAATCTTAAATATAAACAAATAACGTACCGGTCTGTTTCTCTGTCTCCCCTCTCCCTCTTCTCGCTGCGCCCGTTTACTTCCGGACAGTCTCTATAAAAGTGTCCGCTATATCCGCATTGGTAACAACGCATGTTGGTATTATAAAAACGCCTGCCGGAACCCCTGGTTCGGGGTCTGGCATAACTGACGCGGATTCTACATCCAGAAACCTCCCTGAAATAAAACACAAATCTAGTTTTGCTGCATCTCTAAGACACTATTATTTGAAATTGAATCAAAATATGCAGAAAAGGCAAGTCATTTTTGACAAGATGCATATTTTTACGAGTTTAAATTGACTTCTTCTATGCAGAATCTCCAAAGCTTTCGATAACGTGTACCATTCTCTCATCATTCACAAACGAGAAATGTAAAAATTTTCCAGATTAGTTATTACCCTGATTGAAACTAACTGATTTGTTGATTACATACATTTTTTTGATATCACAGTTTGTGACATTAATTCAATGAAATTTTGATATGAAAAACAAACATCGAGACAGGCAGATGACAGAATTTCTATTTCAATGCTGATTATTGTTCTTCAAAGTTAATAGACACCTTTTTCTTCAAATATAAAAATTTGGGTTCGCTCTGACAACCCTAAAGTACCTTTCCCAAAAATCGTAGTATAAATAAATAAATAAAAAAAGGAACATTGAGAAAAGACTTCATTTTAGAAAATAATATTCTACATCAAAAGGATGAACCTGTACAAGTGTAAAGAACAATTATTCTTCTACAGATATTGAATATGCAATGAAATTATTTTCCACAGATACAAATGAGAATTATGCATGCACAAGTCACAATTTTGAATTTAAATTGCAATATGAATTTAATGTTGAATATCTATAGTTATTTGACTATCACACACAGTTCATTATCATAAAATTTTAATTTCTCCTTTGTATGCTAATTTCACCTTTATGAATAGTAAACATTTTCACGATAGGTAATATTCCAAGTATTTCAGAACTATTGAACTCTTGTACAATCATTGTTTGTGCCATAAAAAATTGAAAAATATTTGTTTGAAAGACTTGATGAAGTACGTTGAATCTGATATTCTGACTCAATTACATAAACAAATGATTCATTTGAAATTCTAAACTTATTCGATTATTACTATATATTGTTCAAACTATGGAGCAACATTACAACAGAAGTGATGTTTTTTTCCAACTTACATTCCATCGCATGCTTTCAAAGCAGTTGCAGCATGTTTTTTATCCTTGAACACTGCGAATCCAAAACAAGGAGTGCTATTGGTCATCCAGACCTCTTTCAATGGTCCATATTGTGAAAAAACTTTTTCTAAATCAGATCTCCTGATTTCATCACCTATATCGGCAATATGTAATCTGTAACCATCAATTTCACTGCTGCCGCTTCTTGAACGAGATCTAACAAAATTGAAATTATTATTCACATAAAAAAAAAGAATACAAAACTTATGAAATGGTAATAAAAATTGTACTGGGCAATCAATGTATGTCATATGCACTTTAATTGAATAGGTAAAATTCATTAAACGGTTTGTTCCCTTAGATAAGGCCTGAATTAGGTGATGACTACATCTTGGCTTTTTTATAATTCTGATTTACAAAAAAGCATAGTTTTTCATTCCGAAACTGGGCAATTTTATTTATTTATTTATTAAGTAGGCAAGCCTAATATACAAAAAAAAGCAAAATTACAAATTCATAAATATCTCACGACATTAACTATGTAAATATAATAACATTTTAAAGTACTTTTCAAGGAAAACCAAATATACATACATATCTATAGATTGTTAGGTTAGTTCACATTAAAAAATAAAAAAAAAATATCATAATGAGCTGTCACTAATATACTTCTTTAATGATGACTTAAATTGGTTCATTGAATTAGATTCTTTTACAAATTGTGGTAGTTTATTGAATTCGTTTAAGCCTTTATGAAATATACTATTCATTCCAAATTTAGTTTTAGTTTTATTAATGTAAAAATTGTTATTTCTTCTCATATTGTAATCATGAACTTCATTATTTCTCAATAAGAATTTCAAATCAAATCAACACAATACACCTTAATATTGACCTTTATCACCCCAGATTTTGATAAATCTACTTAGTTATAGAAATTATAAATATAAGTAAAGCTCCAATATGTTGTATATTTGTTTAGTGTAAAAAAAATGTTGAAAGTTGTATTTTTTTTTCATTTCCGTGTTACATATTATATGAAAGAGCATTAAAAATTGAAAAAATAATGACACCTGTCCCAAGGCTCTAACTCAAATAGAAAACGATCAATTGCAATTGTGTATATGTATATTATTTTTTTTCAAGTTTCAATTCTGATTTATATATTTTTTTGGTGCACTGTTCGTACTTAGTTATGTTACAGTTAGTTTTTGAATTATCGTTTTCACTGCTATAACCATTGTATGTTACTTGGGAAAATAAATCGTTATTAATATTAATAAATGCTCACAGAGCAACTTTAGGTGTTTTTTGGAAATTCGAAATACTTATTACTAAAAAATTATTTGAAAAAAAAAATCAAATTTATATATTTCTTCGTCTATATAAAATATACATTTGTGCAAAGCTTCATCAGAATCTGGGATATTACGATTTAATAGGCGAGTTGATTTGACACGTAATGACTCAACTGTCAAAACAAGGTTTAGCAAGAAATATGCTACCCCCTTTTGCTAATACAACATATGAGTTTTTTAGCTGACACAAGTCTCTAGAATACTTGTTTTTCATAGAACATAAATAAATTACTAGTGGTAAAAATAATTTTTATGTAGAATTAAAACTGAACCTTGATCAGACCCTGTTACTGAAGTAGGTGAACAATTAACTGTCACCTAAATTCAAATAATTTTACAGGCCACAAAAACTACAGAGTTTTCAGAATGAAATTTTTCCTATTGACGAGTAAAATCCACATTTTATAAATGAGACCCTATTTATAAGGTTGAATTCCTAGTTAACAATGTTTCAAGTCAAGAGCAACTCAAACAAAACTTATATCAATAGCAAAAAAGGCTAATCATACACATAGTATCCCAATTGAAAATTTGCCAGATATATAACCAACAAATGTACTTGTCAGGTTGAAGCATTAAAATTTTGTAATACTTTTGCAAATTGAGTTTCTTTCATCTCAGATGGAAATATTATTGATTCAGGGACTGTAAGACTGCTCTAACATTGTACTCGACAGTCAATGAATTAAAGAACACTAATGTGCATCATTAACCCTAATGACAAGGGCAGTTACCCTTCTTTGATAAAAATGAGGGACAACCATCAATCCATATGACTATCTAGGGTTTCCATCAACCAAAGTAACCATTTCATTATCCAAGTCTTGAACCCATTTTTCTGAACCAATCCAATCAACCACAATATTATTCAGAATTCTGCATGAGATACCACTACAAATTCATTTGTCCTGCATTGGCAGTCCCATAAAGCTAATTTTAACACGTGTGCAATTGAAAATGATAATCGTTACAAGAGCAACATGGATTCTGGCGAACGTGAAAACTGATGACATCTGAAATATTTAAGAACTACAGATGGAGATGGTTGGGTAAAGTAAAACTTTAATACCAACCTCTTTGAAATACTCATAGTTTTCAAATTAGATTCCAATCCTAAAACGATGTCAATACCCCAATCCATAACACCCCGATTACCAATTTACCTTGAAGCGCTAGACCTGCTGCGACTCCTGCTTTTTCTGCTGGTGCTGCTATTCGAACTTTTACTCCTGCTTCTTTTAGTTCCCGAAGCAGGAGAATCTCGATCATTATCCCTCATTCTGAAAACTATAATCAGTCTGAAAACACGTAACAAAAAATCGATGACGGCGAGAATTCAAATATGTACGATAAGAAATTATACTACCTCAATATAGATAATTCACTATCAGAAAAAAAAACAAGATAAGAATGCCATCAACTCACCTACAATATATTTTAAGTCAAAACCTATATATGTATATTGAAATACTGAGAGATTGATAACTTTTGTGAAAATTAACGCAGTAGTAGTTGAGAAATAATTTAATCGACAAGAAAACTATTTCACTACTTAACAACGCGTTGTACAAATAACAGCAACATCCGCCCAGAAACTTGCTGATTAAATTATGAATGACAAATGACAAGACAACTTGCTTGATCAAAGAGTAAACCAACTAGCTTGATATTGATCACAGAATACGTTACAGAAGAGACAGTCTGCATAGAACAGAAAAATTTAGTCGAGTTGTTAGTGGACGCCATTGAGTTCTGTGGTGGATGCACTCAAATTTGTTGCGTGGTTGGATTTTGACAGGTCCAGTGCAGTATATCAATGACTGGGCACAACATATTGGAATTATATAAGAAATATTCTTCCAGTCAGTGCGGTTCATATATATGAACTTTGAGTCAATACAACAAAATTACTAACAGGAAACTCAAATAATTCTATGATAATTGTACCATGAACTAACTAAAACTACACTAAACTACTATTTTCTATTCGGAACTCAATATATTCAATATTTTTGTTTGTTAGAAGTTGAATTCAGACTTTCACTTCATCACCTTTTTTCATTTTATTACTCTAGGACTCCCACTCACTTTCGGCATTCAATATTATATTCCCTCAAGGCATAAACATCTATACTAATAACCTTGATACATCAGAAGTTGAACAAACATATCTTTAAAAAATGAAAAATTTATTATATATTTTTTGATACATCTATTGAGACATTTTATTCAACTTTTAAAGAGTTTACGAAAATGACCAGGAAATTAAATTTCAATGTCTATATTGATCTTCGTCACTATATATTCCCGTTTCGAGAATCTACTCTTTTCCTGGGTACTAAAGACAGAATTGAAAACTCATTCATAGTACTAATCCTGTGCTAGGAATCGAACATTAAAAATTGAGATAGATGTCGTTACTAGCGAGGTGACAACTTGTTAACGAAATTAACGAAACATATTCGTCAATTAAAATTTCATTGTAAAACAATGATTAAAATAAAAACAACAATAAATATTAATTGGCGTTTTATTTTTATCGTTGTTTTACGAAATATATTTTAAAATATTTTTTCCAAATATCGATCTACTATTCTTATTCTCATTTCAAGATGATCTCCTACCACATAGTAAGGGCTACGTCCATCTACTATTGTTATTCTTTTCTTTCATATACTTGAATTGCGCATGAGAAATATGATGTTGAGAGTTTTATTGTTGAAGTTCTGTTCTTGTATTCGAAATCATTAATTAATAATAAAATGAATTGATAATTATGCAATAAAAGCGTTGAGATTGCCATCTTCACTTGTGTTTCAAAAACAAATTGATTTAACCTGGAATATATGTTTCAAATTTGAACTTAATAAGCTCTTTTTATAAAAATGGTACTATCAGTTGTTATGAAACAATAGAAAATAAGGATATCATTTAAAAATTTGAAATTAATATTATTTGGAATTCAAATTTGGCTCCCTGCACTATGGTATCCTAGAAAACCTTGAAAACATCAAATTTAATTTGGCAACAGTGGCAACTGGAAACGATCTCAAAACAAACCTGTGACGTAGTCAACAGGCCTAGCTTAGAATTCCGAAGAAATTTTGGTTTTTTTGGTAAGTTTTTTCTGATACTACAAAAAAAGTTATTCTGTATGTTTTGAGATAGAGACCTATTAAAATTCTCTCGGTGTGGGAAAGTGTACCTCATGTTTTCTGTTTTAAGAAAAGATTTTGGAAGGGTAGAAGGTGTTAGCGAAATGCCAGCTGAAAATTATTATTGGTAAACTAATATTTCATTTGAGTATATAAAACTATGTATAACTTGATTTGAAACTCATTTGAACATAGAAGTTGCCATAAGATTTAATAAATTTTGTACATCCATAACCATGTGATTCTAACCTAACACTTCCTTACTGACAATGTTTTTTATGTAGCCCAGATAACTTCTTCAAGAAGATGACAGATTTGGATTCACCCAAGAAAAATAACGATTGTTATTTTTACTATTACTCCACATGTGCCAAGGTAAGATTACTCTGCCATATGTTGTTGACATTTTTTAAGATTTCATCATTTCAAGGGGGACAATTGCACCTTTCGTCATGAACCTTCAGCTCTTGGATGTGAAACTATGTGTTCCTTCTGGAAGGAAGGCAAATGTTTGAATGTTCACTGCAACTTCCGTCACATGGAGCTCCGAAAAAATAGAAAGGCTATACCTTGTTACTGGGAGTCTCAACCTGTTGGTTGTCTGAAAGCTCATTGCCCTTTTTTACATCAAAATCCGAGGCCCTCTGATGATTCTTCAATTGATCGTTCAAATCTATCTTCAGGTAATAATATAATGTTTATTGTCATTAGATCCAAGCAGACATTGACATTGTGCAATATATTATATAGATATTTGAACACATTACAAAGTTTGGAAGTTTCAGTGATCTGATACTTCCAATGGATTCAAGAAGTTTTGGCATTGTACACTTTGATTTATATTCACTTCCCCTTTTGAATAGTCTAGATCTATTTGAAGGTATTTTCAGTTAATTTGAAGAGTGTATTTCCCATCACTGTCGATAACTTAGGATTAGATTAAAATAATAAGCAATCTAAATATTTAAGTTGAAAGAAGGAAGCAGCAATATTTCAATTTTTTCAAGAATAGATCTGCAATGCTACTGTTTTTACTCATGGTCGTATACCTTTAAGAATTTTCATTTTACGTATTTATGATCAAGGTAATGTTTTGTTAAGCATTAAATATAAAAGTGTTCATGTACATACATAAAGCCTCTCTGTTCAGTCGGAGAATATTTAAACGAAATATCCTCAAATCATTTTGCTCCAAATTTGTTCTGCCTGCTCCTGTTGCTGGCAAAAATGACACTAATGCACCATTTAACTTTCCCTCATACCTCTATGCATTTTAAAAAGTATCTTCCTTTTATGGTGACTTTTAGTGGAAGAATATATTAGATCACCAAATTTCAATAAAATTGGATAAGGAATATTTACAGTATTAATACAAAAAAGGAATTTTTCAGAAAAGATTAACACTCTGTATCTTTGCGACAATGCATTTCCCGACCTATTTTTATGTGAACGTTTTTCATGTTTGGACATGGACATGTTTTCAATGCAATTAAACACCCTGTATATTACCAAAAGTTTGATATCAACAAAGCAACCCTAATTGTGTCAGTGAAAATGTTCAAAGTATTAAAACAATGTTTTGAAACCGAAACAATATAAAGATAATCATGCAAAAAAGTTATAAGTGTGTTTTTAGCAGTATAGCCGAATTGGTCAACAGTTTTATTTACTATAATTATTAGTATAGCATTGGTGAGCAAAAAATTTTGAAAACTAACCTGTTTTTGATCCTCAGCATAGAATGTATATTTCTCAAATTTTGAACGTTATTTGATTAGAAGGAAGAGGTTTCATTGTGGTTGTGTCAAAATTATTTTGAGTTGTCCTTGCATTGAAAAAATGTCTTTGAGTTGTTCAAACGGCAATTATGTACATTGAAAAATTATTAAGCTAGTAGGTAGTTGATACATTGTTTTAATATAGTTTCAGATAGATCTGTTTCCGAAAACATGTTGAATGACCAGTTGAATCAACAGAACGAACGTAAAGTGACAGCTGTTGACAGCCTAGTGGTGAATTTTGAAGAAGGTATGCAACTTGTCAAGTAATTGTAACGAAGAAAGCAGAAGCAATAGTTGATTTTGGAAAAACTTGAGTTATATTTGTCGTATTTTATGGTTTCGTTGAGATTTTCGAGTTGAATGTTTGATTCAATATTTTTTGAATTCTTATGCCTAGTGACTACAAAAGTTTAGTATGAATGAACTGTGAGCTTCCCCGCAAGTGCAGCTGGTTATCGTTATTTTACTTTTTTTAGCTAATTGTATACACACGTGTAGAAATTTTATGAAAATTTTAGTAATTTTCGATGCTAGTCCATGAATGAAGCAAGCAGAAAACGTTGAATCTGTATCGTTAGACAATTCACCATGTCGATATGGTTGAACTAGTAATGAATAATTAACATTTAATTATTCACTTTTTTTGATTGCTGTCATTTGGCAACTTGGATTTGATTATCGCATTTGAATTTTTGGTTGTCAGATTACAGTCAAAATTTGATGATGAATACTGTGTATATGGTATTGAGATGAGTTTGTCCCATTAATATATCAAATTATGCGGAAGCGTTAGACTTTGCAGCGAGAAATAGTTTTTAACAAATATTGCCTGACACATAGTTGTTGAACAATTATGTCCTTCTGACTTAATTCGACACCTATCAAATAAAAGTTTTTGCAGGCGGAAAGTTGAATAATGAGATATTTTTTCAATACAAAATAGTTTGTCTTAAAGGAATAGATTCTTTATTGAAGGACTAATGTAAATCACGTTTCCCAACAATGAAGTGCAAAATACCTGTGATGCTAATTTGTTTGTTGGAAAATAAATTGAGAAATATTCTGTCATTAGGACTGACATTATTTAGGTATTGTGTAACTACCACCAAATGCATTTGCTGGTGAAATTGTGATGGCTGAATTTTTTACTTGGTCTTCATTTTAAGTGGAGTTTTTTTATTTGATGTTGCGGGTGCAAAAACCCATTGTTCTCAGAAGCTCAGGAATTATCAATTGTAGGATAAAATGGGTTACTATATTTTTGCCACGATAATTCTTAAAAAAAAAAAGGTTCAGACTCTTCTTTCTCAGAAATTAGTTTCTCAAAACTTTGGAAGTCCAATCATAACATTAATGTGTTATATGACTTCTCAGGTCTACCATGAAATGGGCAGTTATCCATTATTTCTTTTGAAATTTCCCTTGTAGGAGCACCCATGCTTTTTTAGAGAATTCATTCATTTGCTTTTTCAATTTGACATTCAGTTGGAAAGCATAAATACTTGTATGTGACAAGTGACTAAAATATTGGAGTCAGTCTGAGCTGAAAAATGTTCAACATTCAGATACATCAATAGGATATGTCAGCTAAAAAAAAAATTTGAGCATATATCATGTCAAAAGTGACATTATAAAAATTATGGAATTGCCATCAATTAACAGGACATGTTTAAATAATGAGTAACACAAAGTTGAGTCAACATAAGTAGATGAATAAAATTAGCATATAAATTCATTAACACTATTGTAATTTTCCCAAATCCTACCAAATAAGTTCATTTGGTGAGATTTGGGAGTTTATCTGAGATTAAAAATTCTGGACCTCAAAAATAATCACTACAAATTATTGCAGAACAGACAAAAAGGCACAACTAAGTAAAGTAGCATACCACATGTGGGATTAATATGTTCTTCTCCATAAAATGTATGAATAACACTCATTCATGTTGGAATTCTGCATAAAAACGTTTCATGGACTCACATTTCCCAATATAGATTATATTCCATAATAGATGTGTTTTTTCATGTGTGATTTTTTCACATTTATCGAATAACATTGACCTGTTCTACAATTTGCTGTAGGGTCCCGATCAATTTTGTCTCAGTATCTTGATTGACAATAACTACAACAACCGATAATGATTAAAACTCTGATCCTTTGAACTATTTGAGTTCATGTTCAATTGTAGAACAATGACAATAGCCGCCCTGTTATCTAGATGAATATATAAGCATACTATTGTGGATTAGGTCCACTTAAATAAACACTATTAGTACTTTACACATATAAGTACAATAAGTAGTGTACAAATATATTGAAAATGGTGATTTTTACAATGAAAAACAAAAAATTATTTTTGTTTTATATTCATGATGAATAAAGTTATATATTATTTTATAATATTTCAAATGTTATATATTTATATTTTTTTAAACGGTAGGAAATTTTTTGATGAACAGTAAAAGCAAGATATATTTTTTGTAGAGAAATATATAATATACTATTGATAGTTTGGAAGTAGATGTTTTTTGCTCTTTCAACATCGAATGAAAAAATTTCGTACCTTTCAGAGGTAAGATCTATTAAAAAATTTGGGCAACTGCAATTTCATCAACACACAGAACACAGTTGTTGTTAGAAGCGATAGTTTATCTTCATTGAAAGCACTTATTGCCGGGAAACTCTGATATATTAATGGGTTGCACTCATCACTGGTCTCACCATTATTTTCGTTTAAATTTGTTTGTTGTCAATTTCAGCACTTTAATTTTATTAGTAAATTACAGTCTCCGCAAGTGCAACTTATATATCATTTTTCTAATAAAAAAACTCAAATTTATACTATTCCACTAGCCTTAAAAGGTAATTCCTTTTCATTAGTAATGTACTAATATATTGTGGATTGACTTTATCGAGTCTTTGCCGGATTGACTTTTTTTCTAAACCTAATTTTGATAGGTTATTTTGGCTTTAGGCCATGCTTTTGACGGACACTGGTTTATAATATTTGATAGAGCCCATCCATGATTCTAAACATCGCCTTCTCACATAATGGGATATCATAGCATGTCATTATCAAAATATTTGAGTTCCTCGATTGAATCTCTATAGTACTTAATGTATAATTAGAGAAAATCATGTACTGTTACAGCTCAAGAATGCTTTGTCGGAAATGAGAGTTTCTTTTGATTATTGAGGTTATAGCAATTTTAGTGAATGGTTTTTGAAACTGTACTAATGTTGGTTTGAATTGTTTATCCGTGAAATTTTTCAAGTATTTTAGTTGTTTGGAATTATTGCAGCCAAAATTCCTTTGTGATACCAATAGTTTATTTTTATTTTGAAATCATGTTATTAAAAGGCGAGGTGCATTCTTGTGGCATTAGATATTTACATTTTTTAGGGTTTTGGGAGTGTTCAGCATTAACATGTCTACTTAAATATTTATTCTAAGTGTTTTACTGTCTCTGTACACACTGCAAAACCATCCTCGAGTTAGATTTCTAGACAGTTTTGCCCTATGTACAAAAATTTGTTTTTATTTTCACAAATGTATTTAAGACTTGTTGAATTTTTGAGTTGAATTTTTTTGTTGGCTGTTGAAATAAGTATACTTATTATCGACAATTGAATAGAATTTAATTTCATTCGGTCATTTTTGATGTTGACAGTTGAATTTATTTTGTGTAATTTTTTGGAATAAAATGTTTTTTTCTATTCAATGTCTTTTATTTCTCATCAGTCTGCAAGAATGCACCTCTTGATAATTTTGAAAACCTTGTCTGAATTGGTGTATTCTTGCAGAGTCTGATAATGAATCTGGTCCTTCTAATTCACCTAATAAAAATGGAAATCGAATTGTAACAGTAAAAACTTTGGAGGAAATCAAACTCGAAAAAATTCATGCAGAGGCCGCAGCATATTATTCTTATTTTGGTGAGTGATCATAAACAACAATCTTAAAATAAGTTTATTTCAGATACCTACATACATTGTTATATTTTAAGTCTGATAAGTTGGTCTAACAAAAACTTTTCACTTTACTACAAGTTTGACAGTTCTAGTCGAATCAATATGAGCCATATTTTTTTTGCTAGGATTATTTCGGTTATTTCGATCATGCTTTCTCATACAATGTCATACATCAAATTGCAAAAAACATATGCTCTCAGAAGTATGTTGTCGTTCTCAAAAAATTACTGCATAATCTCCATAATGATTTATTACAAGGAAAATTAAAGTTATATTTGATATTAAACTTCCAAAATACAAATCATGAAATTATAAAACAAAAATAAAAATTAATTGGCGGTCAGGGGCGACTTCATTGATTCCAGTGGCGCATTTACTTTTTCAGCTGCAGGAAAACCCGAAAAAACCTGCAGCACCACATCATCTGAAGATCTTGATCTGCCACTGTCCTCTCTCTCATAAAACAAAATGTAGGGTGTCTCCAGGGGCTCCAATAAATTCAGTACATTGCCAGAACACTTAGTGACACGAATATCTTCAAACTTAAACCAGTCCGTTTCGTCTTTGATCAAGGTGTAATAATGATCAAATTCAACGCTAGAACCACAGTGAACAAGGACTGCATGAAGATTATAATAGTGGTCTGCTAGATTGAAGTGTTCATCTATTTCGAACCTCCATAAGAGTTCAGTGCTTCCGTCAGAGGTTGAGACATGTTTGAAAATCATCAGTGTTATTATTAGATTAACTGGTGCCTCATCTATACTTGTTTTCTTATAACAGTCAGTTAGTTTGGCGCATATTTGGCAATACTGTCTATCATCACCTGTTAAAAGTTCCATTTTCAGATTATTCAACAATAAGCTTTGCACGGACTGGTTATTAGTCATATTGCGAAACTCTTGTTGAAGTTCCTGAAATTCACATACGTTTCTGCAAACTCTTGAACATTCACTACAAAGTAAACAAGTGAGGATTTTTCCAGCAAAATAGTTACAAACACAAGACGAGATAGACTGTACGGAATCATTCAATCCAAAGCGGTCACGAGTATTGATTCTGCTATTGTTCTGCTCACGAAGAGTATTCAACAAAAAACCCAAGAATTTGGAACAATCCTCTTGTTGTCCTAATGAACATCTAGTAGACTTCAAAGACTCCAGGAAATCGGTTGGAAAGGAAACGATGATACATTCTTACGAAATACAGCTGTATGAACAGGAGTTTGAGTTTGATGAATAGGTAGGAAACATTCTCGTTCTCGTTCATCACTAAAACCTCGTTATTGAAATTCTTCGTCATGAACAACACTTGTAAAATGATATTCATGTAACAAGTGTTTTCTGAATTATCTTAACCAATTTTCTTCTCGAAATTTTCAGAACAACTCTCTACTCATTCGTGAGGAAGAACATGTTTCACAGAATCTGTATAAGAACCATTTCTCAAGCTGCAGTCGATGCTTCCAAGTGATGAAGGGTTTCGTAGAGGGATCGACTCGGCTCTGGCTTCATGAAGCTCTTCCACTGAAAAGGAACCAGAAACACGAGGACTGCAACTCATATTTGGGTTGGGTTGATCTAACTCCATTGACCGCACTGAAAAAGAAAAAGGTGGATCAATCACTTGCGAATTAACCTTGATAGGAGACTGATAAATATCCACATATCTCAGCTTGTTTCGAAGAGATTTTAGTTCCGTACTGAAATGAGGGCAATGCATGATTTCATCGAAATTATGTGAAGGAGGAATGATGTCAAAGGCCGGAGCAGCATTACCACGTTGAATAGAAATTCTAATTCTCTCTATCAAAAAAGAGGTGGAACGATGATCTTTCGTTGCTTGGTCTATTCTCCTTCCGAGTTCATGAACGAATAATAGAGACTCCGAGCCATGAACACCAAAAGTTTCAACCGCTGCTGGATGGAACAGCTAGTTGTTAAAAAGATTTTGGTATTTTTTTCGTTTCAGTATTTTTCCAGACCATGCTGCGGTTTCAGCAGACTTCGCACCTTCGGCTAGATGGAAAGCCGCGACCGTGTCAATGCAGGTGAAGTCCCATACCACAGGTTTATCGTATTTCCATGGTGTGAGAGACATACCATCTGGTCGTTTACCATCATCTCGACTGGTACCGAAGGGTTCCAAAATTGCGGCAACTACCGCTGACCCCATAGGAAATAGACAGAATCTTATAACAAGTGTTCAAATAACCCGCCGTTATTTTCTAAGCACAAGTACGCTCGTCTCACAGACGAATTTGAAACAATATTGTTAAAGGATACAGTAACTAATTTTAGCAAATCTTCTTCATTTCAAAAATTATGAGAGTACACTTGATTCTTGATATATCCCGAAAGGAAAAAGTCCAGTGCGGTTAGGTCGGGGAGCCTTGCAGGCCAAGATCTATCACTATGAGTACCAATCCACTGTTCTGGGAAGCGACGGTTCAAATAATCACAAACACTTTCAGCGTTATGTGCTGGAGCTTCATCTTGTTGAAATCAGCGGCTGTGAGTAAACGCTAAAGGCAAATTATCTAGAGCGTCTTCCAAAGCATTTACTAACAAATTTATGTACCGCTCTTTTATTGAATTTTTTTGGTAGAAAAAAGGCTCAATTACATCCGTACCTACCGAGAATCCTAAACCACATATTGAAATTGAAACGATGTTGATGTCTGGATACTTTGTGTACACGCGGATTTTGTTGTGATCAATAATGAACATTTCGCCTATTGAAAATATTAAAATTTCTGAATGGCATATAATGAGGCACAAATTGTTTTGTTCCAAATGATTTTATGAAGGGTTGCCCTAAGTTTGAGATTCTCGAATAGATGATCTTCTTCAAACCAATAAAATAATGAAAAACTTGAGGGCTAGTCCACCTAAACAGAGTTTATAGCGATAAAACGCTTTTTTCCAACAGAGAAAAATTGACAACGATAAAACCGACTGCAACAAAATTACCATTTCGGTGTCAATATTCTTGAATCATACGCAATTATCAGAGCCTAGTAATAATGAACCATTCTTACAATTTCAATCACCGTCGTTGTCCTAAAGAAATGGAACTAATGAAATCAGATATTCAGATATATTTGTAAATAAATATTGAAACTTTGATTAAATACTTCCACAGAAATTCACAGGTTATGATTATGATAATAACTAACGTATAACTCTACTGAAACAGATCAAATAAATTTGTACTCCAAAAGTGCGGTAAATCCTATATTGGTGAAACTGAGAAGCTATTGAAAGTGTACATTGTCGAGCACAAAAGAAATACACAGCGAGGATAAACCAGCAAATCGAGAATAGCAGATCATGTTTGGACTTACCAACATAACATCAGATGTTCTCAAGCTGAGATCATCCTCAAGGAGGAATACTGGTTTAAGAGGATGTTTAAAGAAGCTGCATATATGTTGTCCAACGATGCATTCAGCCAAGTTAGCGTGGAGATACGCTAGCTTTTGTTTATTTTTGGCTATTCATTCTAATTTTATTTGTTCTGTCATATATTTCGAATCATAGTAGAATCATGTCAGGCAATGGAAGCCCGAACTAGTAAAATTCATCATGAAACATGGTCAATCACTTACAAACAAACACTCCATAAATTATTCAAACTGTTATGCCTTTCATAAATCCAACCTATATTTCACGTTAACATCATTATCAACAAAGGCATTAATGCCATCAAAGAAAAATTCAAACATGACTCTTATCAAACACATACAATTAATCACTCCGCTATCTGGCATCCTCTGAAACGTTATTATTTGATTTGGCCCTGATGCGAAACGTCTAGGAGTATTTTCAAATATGAAGAAAAGATAATAAATGAGGTTCTTTGCAGCAGTCAGAAGTGATTGATCACGAAGGATAAACACGGACGCCTTTGATCTGGAGTGTGAGCGGGATGGGCGTAGTAACGAGTAAGCATTGGCGTAGTGCAGGGAGGAAATCAGGAATTACAACCAGTAGGTTCAAGAGTCCAATTGTGTGCAAACAATATGAAGGGTCGCCCAACAGGGACTTTAGAACTTTGACAATTGATAACGGCTATCTTGTTGAAGCTACATCTGTCAAATTAGTTGTCATTTATTCAGTTTATTTTACCAAATAACCATAGACGGATACAACATTCAGCGAAACGTGCAAATAATAAAATTGTCCTAATAAAATAGGTGTTTTGTTCGGGTAACGTACCGCGCACTTCGCTCATTTTACGGTCGTCACAATCGTCCTACCGAGAGGGTTATTCGCAATTTGATGGAGGAATTTGAGTGCACTGATTCAGTAAACGATCGGCCAACACCCGTACGTCGACGAAACGCAAGATCTGCCGAAAACATTGCCTCTGTCTGTGAGAGTGTGCAGGAGAATCTGAGGTGGTCGATTTCGCGTCGCTCATAAGAACTTGGCCTTCCACAGACTACAACTTGGCAAATTATATGTCGCAACTTGGGTTTCCACCCGTACAAAATTCAACTGACCAAGAACTGGAGGTAAACGATCATAGACAACTACTTGTATACGCTGAATAAGCTCCGGAGTATTTGGCAACTGACCCTAATTCTCATCGAAAAATCATCTTCAGTCATGTGTTCCATTTCTGGATGAATGGGTACGTGAACATACAAATATGTGGAATTTATGACGATAACAACCTACATGAGATCCAAGAGCGTCCAATGCGTCCTGAAAAAGTCACTGTTTGGTGTAGATTTTGGGCTGACGGCGTCATCTATTCCTATTTTTTTGAGAACGACGTTGCCGAGGCCATTATTGTCAACGCTGAGGTTGGTGATTAGCAACTTCTTTTGGCTCGAATTGGATGATTAGGACACCAACAAAATGTGATTCCAACAGGACGCCGCCATACAACTCATGTCATATTGGATATTTTGCTCAAGCGATTTGAGCCAGTTGGACTTTTTCTTGTGGGTTTCTTTCAAGTCGCAGGCGTATGCGAAAAATCAATAAAGCACAGCGGTCCTCAAAGTCATGCCATCGGTCAAATTCAATCTGATTTATGCACCAAAGTCATGGAAAATTGGATTTGAATTGGAATTGAATGAGAAGTGTCTAATGAACGTCCCAGTATTTGAGTGGTAAGTGGAATATGCACGAGCAAACAACAAAATGACAAGTTGAGTGAGGCTGCGGTCATAGTGCCACCGTTTCTGGCTGAATGATTTCTCTGCCGTTTGAGGCAGAATATTTAGGACAAAGGAGATGATCGGTATTGCGCTGTTTCCAGGGGCAACATTTGGAATGTTATGCCAAAGTTCTCTCTACTCTACAGATAGTTTCATTCTGCGTTTGTAGCAAAATTAATTTACAGTCGTTGGATGAGCGTTGTCGTGGGCATGTGGATGGGCGTTGTCTTGGAGCAGGACCTCGTCTGTTGACTAGTGCAGGCTGCTGCTGACTCAATTTTCGAACGATTACCGTTAATTTAACATCTCTACACGCGTTTTAATCACCAAGTATCATCTTCAAGACGCAAATTGAATAATTTGATCCTCCTCTTGAAGATGATCTCTTGGGAATTGAAACACGTGTCGGGGTGCTGAAATAACGGTTTGGTGTTGGGAAAAACTCCAGTAATATTCAATAGTACTCTGTTCAAGGAAGTTATTGAATAGAACTGGCCGATAATTGATGAAAATCCATATTGAAAAAATTAAACTAATCAATACAGTTTAATGTATGATTTTAACTATAACACTCTTCTATAGTGAGAATCATACAATACACTGTATTTATAAATTTTTTTTTAAAGAAAGTTATAGGGAATAATACCAATTGCTGATCACCAAACAGTAACCATGACTTTTTAATGGGTTTTTGCCTTTGGGAAGTTATTGGGTGGCTCGTTATAGGTCCGTTATTCATTGAGGAAAATCTGACTCTTGCCCTGTCTTTGAAAATGCTGGAAACAGTAATAGATCCACTGTTGTTTTTCGTGATTTTTTGGTTAAAAACAACACCGTAATCATGCCTCTGCTTCTTTTTTATTTTGTCAGGATTAGGGACACACATGGAGAGACTGCGTTTTGCGACGATTAAGGAGTTAAAAACCGAATCACGGGAGAGATCAAAGACATTCCAAAAAGTGCCTATCAGAACTGCTTTCAGGATTGGAAAAAGCAATGGAACAAGTGTATTTTATTTGACGGGGACTGGTTTAAATGGGACGAAATAGAAATGGACGAATGAAAAAATGGTCAAAAAAAAAGATACCCAACCTTATTTTTTGAGCAGAGTTACAATCAGCAATAATGATACTGAATAAGAGTTGGTTGATGATTCTGGTTTTTACCAACCAAAAGTGACTATGCAGCTTTCACTGTAACCTGGAAAACTAGACAATATCAGAACAAAAGGTGTTGTATTCATGAACCAAATACTGTATCAATCTGCTATAGATATAGCTCAGTTGCATTATCCCGACATAAGCATACTCCCTATTGAAAAAAACTACGTTGTGTAGGAAGTGGGCCAAATTTTCTGTTTATGAAGAAGCCGTTAATGGATTCGACCAAATTTTTTTTTCATTGCATTGAAAACATGCATTCAGTTCTTGTATATTCTCAGAATTCTCACCAGTTCCATATGTGTGGAATATAACATTCTTCAAATGTCCGCCACGGCTTCTTTGGGTGGAGCACATCCGAACCGTCCATTTTTCCATGACTTTGGCACATGAATCAGGCTAAATTTGTCCGATGGCTTAGTTAATGCTGGCTTTGAGGACTGTTGTGGTTTGTGGCTTCTGTATCTGTATCTGTAGAGTAGGGAGGGTTAGTGTAAGACCACAGCCCTCAGGCCACATGTGTCTTTTCCAGGAAGGTGGACAGGCCACTTGGAGACATCTCCTTCATTTCGGCAGGTATAGGCCAAGACTCGCTGAACACACACGCTCTTATTGACGGACACTCGCATAGGACATATCTGAGTGTCTCATCTTCCTGTTCACACATCTTGCATAGAGGTGTGTCCACTAGCCCCATATTATAGAGGTGTTTCCTTACTTGACAGTGGCCATTCAGAAATCCTACTGCTAAGCGTAGATTTTTCCTGGTCACCGCCAGATATTTCTTCGGCGCCAGCTTCCCAGGGTCGCCCAGGGTGACCCTGGCAGGACTGCATCCTTTGATTCAATCCCATCTCTTTAGGGATTGAGCATGGGTGTAACATTTGACTAGTTCTGCAATTGTCGAAGTCATCAGGCCGTTGATGCCACTATGTTCTAACATTCTCAGTCCAGCCACTTCTTTGGCTAAAGAGTCGGCAATGCGATTACCTTTATTCCTGTCGTGCCCTCAACCCACCTCAGGATAATGTTATTATCTGCCGAGGCCTTGGCTAAATCTTGGTGGGACTCTAGTACTAGCCCTGGGATAACACATTGTCTGTTCAAGGCTAATAGGGCTTGTCTGTCAGTGCAGATTGTTATTTTTTTGCCAGAAATTTCTTACCTTGAGATACCAGCCAGTTCTGTTTGAACCACGCTGGAATTTTTTCCCATTCCCCACTTAATCCTTAGGCTTAGTACACTCCACATCCTGAGCCATCTTTGGTTTTTGAGCCGTCTGTATACATGCGTATTGCATTTGTAGCATCTGATTTTGTGTTCTTGTTTATTTGTATTTTGTAGGGTTCAGTAAACACAAACCTGGGTTCAATTGCATCACTGGTTGCCTGCAACAAGAAGTTGCGCAGTAAAAGTTTCTCGCCATAAGCTCAGCCTCAATTGACCCATTCCTACTTCGAGGTTTACACCAGCCATGCGCAGTCGTAACATGACCATTAACGCAACCTCCGTAACATACAGGTTCAGTAGTTTGTGGCTTATTTGCATACACCTGCGACTTGAGAACACCTCACAAGAAAAAGTTCAACGGGCCTCAAGTCGCTCGTGCAGAATATCCAATGTGACATGAACTGTGTGGCATGTAGCGCCGTCCTGTTGAAACCATATGTTGTTGGTGTCCACATCATCCAACTCAGGCTAAAAGACGTTGGTAATCATCGACCTGTAGACCTTGTTGTTGACAGTGAAGGCCTGGCCAACGTCGTACTTGAAGAAAAATGGACCGATGATGACGAAAGACCAAAATCCACACCAAACATTGGACGCTCTTAGATCTCATATGAATTGATATCATCCCAAATCCGACAATTTTGTTCACATACTCATTCATCCAGAATGATCCTCATCGCTGCTCCAGAGGCCGTTCAGTGAACACACGTCGTTGTTTAGGGTCTTTTACCTTCAGTGAACCAGTGGACACAAATGTATCCACCACATTGTGAATAGTGCTCTGGGTAGGATGATTATGCCTACTATAAAATGGGCGAATCGCGCGGTACGTTTCCTGAAAAAACACCCATTTTGGTTAAACAATGTCATTATTTGCACGTGTCGTTGACTACTTTATCTGTCCGTGGTGATTTGGCAAAACAGGCTGAATAAATAACAACTAATTTGACAAATGTAGCTTCAACAAAATGGCCGTTATCAATTGTCAAATTTCGGAAGTCCCTGTTGGAATACCCCTTATTTTACTGTCAAGCGTCACAGTGTTCTCTCAACTTTCCCGTCTCCCCCTTGAAATAAACATCAGCCGTCCCTGGCATCTCAGCAGAGAGTGATAAATCGCAGAAGGGCATCATTAATACATGTCACTGTGTACGTATTGGAGCTGTCACTCAATCACAACTCCAGCACTTCCTGCTCCCGTTGAGTTTCAGTTGTCCCGGTTGAGGCTTTCGGGCTTACGGGAACGTTTCGGTGGTCATCCTGTCGCTCCGCGTCAGGAGATCGCTCGATTGCCCTCGACAAGATGGATTAGTGTTAGTCGGTGGATCTGCCAACGTTTATTTCCATCATAAATCGTGTTCATTAGTAGGAAACCAAAATAAGCCGGATGTCAGAGCGAATTCGACGCGGTTTTCAAGCAGGATTTGGATGATGGTTTGATAGGGTTTTTTGGTAAATAATATGTTCAGTTCGGTTCTGTACGTCATGCGGTTTCATCTGTGAGCGCCTGAATGTGTTTTGGAAAGGATTTACTGAAATCAGGGCCTATAACTTTAATATGGCAACTTTGATATTTAATGAAAAAAATATTAGATGGTAATTACGTACGAGAATTGTTAATGGTTTTTTTGTCAATAGTTCCATATACGACGTTATAGTGCGGTTATATTGAATTTATAGAAAGTAACTCACTTCTAAGTCGCCATTTTGAATACAAATGGTGACTTGTGTGACATTGCAAAGATTCTTTGAAGTCTACTAGATACTGGTTAGGATAAGAGGATTGTTCTGAATTCTGAATTCTTGTTGAGTACTCTTTGTAGCAGGAAAATAGCAGAATCAATACTCCTGACAGCTCTGGATTGAATGATTCCGTACAGTCTCTCGTCTTGTGTTTGTAGATATTTTGCTGGGGCAATCCTCACTTTTTTACTCTGTAGTACATGTTCAAGAGGTGGCAAAAAAGTATGGAACATCAACTAGCGTTTCCTAATATGATTGATAACCAGTCCGTGCGAAGCTTATTGTTAAATCATCTCAAAATATCACGGGTTATGATCAACAGTACTGACGAATATACGCCAAATTAACGGACTATTATAAGACAATAAGTACCTATAGCTGAGGCACCAATCAATCTAATAAAAACACTGATGATCTTCAAACATGACTCAACCTCTGACAGAAACACCAAACTTTTATAAAGGTTCGAAATAGATGAACACTTAACTCTAGCAGATCACT